>SNQJ01S0254193.1:0-12642 GCA_010110895.2 Picea sitchensis
AGTTGATACCTATATTATAATCCTAGATATTGGTTAATACATTCATTTACACTTTATTGCACCTAATTTGGCCACATAGAGAAGAAGGGCGCCTCATCCCTAGATTTTAGGGGAAACTGCTAATTTTAGATCAAGACTCAACTCCCGGTTCTTGATTTTATTTTATTTTCTTGATTTATTCATGATTTATTCCAACTCCCCCATAAAAAAACTCATCTATTATTAGGGAATGCACACCTCCTCTTTGAGTGAGAGATTTATTCCTTAATTAATGATTTTTTCTGTTACTATTATTAGTAACTACTATTTCGGGTCAGTTAGGTGAGTTGGAACTGCTTCTCTTGTCAATTAAGTGAGCTTAAGTGAGATAATGCACATCACTTAACTCTTGTTGACATTAATGAGTGTGTGACATGTATATTTAGTGGTCTAGGTCGAACTATGTGGTCTCCCTTTTCTTATGACACCTATTTTAGCTATTTCTAGCTTTTTTTGACTAGAATTTCTATGTTGGAAATTCTATATATTCACCTCCTCTCTTCTTTTTGAGGATGGTTGCTCATGTATATTCATTTTTGATTAATATAGTTCTTTGATTTATGGAGAAATTTTTTTCTCTCATCTCTTGAATATCAACAAATTGTTTGTGTTCAATTTAACTAGAATTCTAGATCTATCGAGGTTTTTGCTGGAATTCTACACCCCCCGTCTCCTCATGACATCATTTTCCACTTGTTCCCCTAAATATCACATCTCATAACTCTCTCATTCGACTCCCCCTGTTTGCACGTTACAAGTCCCTTAATCATGGCCAATTCCCAATCAACACCCTCCACGTCACCCTGTTGTACTTGTCATTCGTTGTTACCTGCCATCTCACGCTCTAAAGGACCCGTTGGCCATTTATTACTGACTAACTTATCCGTTAGCCTGCTGATCTCTATCCCGTGCCCAACGAGTATCTGTTTTCTCAAAATTACCCTTTTTCCTTCATTCTCCCACTGTTTACTTTGTCCAATGCACTAGAGAATTTTTCCCCTGTCTCCTCTCTGTTTCAGTCAGCCGTCCAAAACCACAATCATCCCCACTAACGTTTTGTTTGACTTGCAGGTATTTTCACAGTGATGGTGGAAAAATACAAGAAAGCAGAAGCCGAGGAAAATCCTTTCCTCTCGCCTCCTGTCGACCTCGACATGATCCATTTGGCCGACAAAGATCATTTAATCGCAGACACTAGGTGCGAATTTGAGTTCGCGGATTTGCAGTCATGTATATTTTCCCCCAGGTTCACCATTTCCTTGAATTTTCTCTCAAATGCCAGTCTCATTACATCCCTGACCAGAGAGCCATACTATCTTCATCAGGAGAAACTCTTTTCTTCATCACACCTGAGGCCATTGATAAGATGATGCAGATACCTAGAACTGAATCCACCTCCCCTTTCAATCTCGAAGTCATCATGAAGCTGTACCATAAACTATCATTCCCTCAGAGAGCCCAGATTTTCGAGCTTTTCCTCCCTCAGGCTGCTCATCTCCCCAAGACAAATCCCCCGTACCCTTCCTCCCTGTTCTCAGTAAAGGGAAACCAAATCATTTCGTCGCTCTGTGATTTGCTTGGTTATTTTTCTGACCAATGGGTGGATTAACCCATATTGGGTTTTCTATCCATTTTCTCCACAGAAGAAAGACCCACCGCGTAGTTTGACTACAACACTTTCCTGGCGGACAATATTCACGAGCAGTTCTTAAATTTCACCTCAGAATACATGTTCTGGTATTCCTCAGTACTAGCCTACATGTTCACTTTTTTCAAGTGGACATGTTCTCCTTTTCAATGTAGAAAATGGACAAAGACGGGAGCCCACAGGCGATAACGGCTTGGACTTCACTACTCAGACAAAATTCAACAGAGTTCAGTTTCAAATAGTTTATCGAGCAGTTCTACCATCCTGTGGTGAGCATGCTCAGTGGTAGACCTAAACCAAGAATAAATGAGGAGATTTAGAGGATTTTACACCTCTCAGACCTTGCAAAACCTGGAGACTAGTATCTTTACCAAAATCACACCGAGATCAGAGTATATGGATGTGAGATGGCTCCATACAAATTGCCCAAGTATCCACTTGTGAGGATATTTTCCATGGAGTATATAAGGCAAATGATTAACTCAGATGACATACATTTTTTGTCTCTGAAAAATAAACAACAGCTTAGAATTAAAGGGAAAATAGGGTCTTTCATCTGTAATAGCCGAGGTTCCACGGAGGAAGCAGACACATTTTTGAAAGAAATGAAGTTTCAGGTTAGTTTCATATGACACTATGATCCATGCGGAACAATTTCTGAGATGAGGTTTAAAAATAAAAAATGTTCCATATGTTCATACACCCAAACCTGAGATAGAAAAGTTCGCAAATCAAACAGAATGGGAGCCAAACACTCTGGTTGAAATGGAATAGCAGGACCCTTCGGTCATCATCTCATAGAATACCACACCACAGCTTCCCAAGGAGAAAAGACCTAGGAAGGATACTTCACCTTCTGTCTCCGAAGTCTCGGCTGAAGATTTCCAATTACACACCAAAAGGCCAAAAACCAGTCATACACCTGACACGGCCGGTGAAAAGGAAATCCAATCCACTGCAACTATGAAAGATGATCGGTCACTTCTGAGCACAAGCAGTAAGTAAATCATGTCTACAATTTTTCCTAAAAATCCCACGAATACTCCACTAGCAGACCAACTGAGTAAAGTAGGACCAAAGTTGAGTGTTTTTGAGAAGTATGACCTGATCAAAAAGAAAAATCAGACACTGACCAACAATACTTATGCTCAGTTTTGGAAACAGACTTCAACGACACAACATAGACTATTGTCTGCATTAGATACAGAGAAGGGGAGAATGCACATGGATTTTTTCCAGGCACAGGTGTCAGGCCTGAAAGCCATCACTAATTACAAAAGAGCAACATTCGAGTTTCATACTAGAGATGTGCATCCCGCTGATCAGATGGATCTGCACAGGAAAACTGGAGAAATGGTTTTCTCCACGTTGGTAAATGCTTCTATTGCGGCTGCTAAATTACAGATATCTCTGAGCAATGTTCAGACACAACTAAAATTGGAAAATATATCATCCTTTTCAAAAGATAATAGAATTAAGACGTTGGAAGAATTGGTCCTCAAGATCGGGTATGACCCCTCGAACGTGAAAGCAGTTGAGGAGATGTTAAAAAAGAAAAATGCCGATATAGCATCTCTGAGGAAACAGTTGAAACTACCACCAACGGAATATGCACAGACAAAGGAGATAGCTGATACAGAAGGGGAAAAGGATGAGATGCTCAGGTTGATTATGGAGCAAAATTCACAGTTGAAAGAGATGGAAGAAGAACTGGAAAGGTTAGTGAAAGAGAAGGAACAATCAAAGCCTATGGAATTCATTCCATTGAGTGCAGTTCCACTCATAGGAGTAAGCACAATGTCTACAACGGGAATCCCCTCAGCAGAAACTCCCTTAGCAACTCCACTGACAACTCTGGAGAAGATAGTAGAACTGGAAAAATTCATGGAAGAGATGAATTTACAAGAGACAAAGATTAGCAGACTTAAAAAAGAGGTTGAGAACCTTTAGGAACTCAAGTCTTATTACCAAACCAGCTACTCCAAGGAGAAACAAACATCATACAAACTCAAACAGGAATTGCAATAGCTTCAAAAGCAAACAGTGGCAGGCAAAACACTTGCCGAGGTCAAGGAAAGTGTCTGGATGGATATCACCAAGTCCATAAATGAAATATGGCCTATGGTACAAATCATGTTTGAGCAAAATGAACTACTGCAAAGAAGTAGGAAGGCTATTGAGAAAATAAGAGGAAAACTTGGAGAGATGCCCATAGAAGCCACTGAGATCATTACATTCATGAATTCAAAAACCAGAGAAGAGTTAATGGATTTGAAAATTGAAGATAGGACGGAGACCATCCTCGAGGTCAAGAGGGTCCTGACCAAAAGAGGATTGATGCTACAACTGGAGGACAAAGTCCAAACTATGGACATAGGAGTGCAAATATTTTTCAGCAAAATTGAAGCTTTGCAGAAGAAATGCCTCCTTGGCTTAAGGGTCATAAATGACAAGTTAATGACACTTTATGATTATAAAAAGAAACTAGCCATCATGGCTAAAGATAGTTCAAAATTATTAATACAGGGCAGTATCACAGGCAAGGCGTTCTTAGAATATTTACAGTCATACATTAGCATACAACACGAGATCCGATACATTTTGATCGTCAAGCCAACTTTTGCCAAGGATATTGAGATGGATGAAGTATACCAAAGACTACTCAAAGTCGTTGTTCCCAGTCACCTTCAATGGGAAGAGTTATGCAATCTGATCGAGTAGGAGATGAGGTGTCCAAGCCCAGTCAGCTATCCAATCAGACCAGGTCATGCAGAGGACTCACCAATGGTTTACCCCATAAATCAACATGAAGATTTCAACACATCATCAAACAGTTCCTAAATTTTTGTATCTTGTTGAGTTAGTTAGCTAAATTTAGAATTTGCCACATCCTAATCTTTAATGATAGGATCGTATGTAATTTTCAATTGTAAATACTTCAAACTTTGAAGTACCAAGGATTGGATCTTTACGTCCTGTAAGCCAGAAAGACTGTAATTTTTATCAAGAGATCTTCTAGTAATAAAAATGGACGTTTCATAGGATTCTCGCGTGTTATTCATTGGTGATGTTTTCTTTTCTATGTTAAATTTTTTCCTCCCTTAGTTGTCATATTGTTTTCTAATCTAATCTTTTAAAAGTAGCACATGTTGCAGGATTTATCTTTGTATACCCTGTTTCCGGCTTTGAAAGATCTAAATGTTTATCTTTCTGATATTACAGTGAAGAAATTCTTAAATGCTTCATTACTTTAATTGATATTCTCATCTTTCCTGCTATTCATCACTTTACTTCTAAAGAATCCAATGAATGCATTATTTTTCCCTATGAAAAGAATCTTTTAATTTCTGTTTAGACCTCTATCTTTATAATACAGACCCCATAGCCCAATGGAGGTAAAAACCTTTTCAACCAACTTAACAAAAACAAAAAAAACCATTCAATCTTATTTTGTTTAACTAGCATAATATCTCAAAGTTAAAACATAGCTAAATCATACAGAGAGATCCCTCTCTGAAGCTGGTAGGGCTAGATTCCAATTTCGAAGTGGTTGGATAATTTACCTCTTGTAAATTTCTTCTACTCTGACAACCTCTGGGAATTTACAGAGTGTTAACATAGTGGCGACCATACTGGGGAACAAAACAAACATTCAACCCCATGGTTTCTTTTTCCCTAGAAAAAAACTTTGTTTCTGAACAAATTATAAATCTGAGAAATAAATAATGTTCATAGGTTGTTAAATGCTTGTACTTAGTAATTTCGGATTCATAAAAATTAAAATATATAAAAATTAAAAAATCTGGCTCCTAAAAGAGTTTATACTCAATCCCACCCAGACCCGGAACCTGTGATAGCAACTAATAATCTAGAACAATTACTCAGAAAGAAGACCATTGCATAAGGTTCAGGGAGTCATAGTCCCCTTCTCTTCCAGAGGAGCTTGTTTCCCTTCAAGATCTCGACTTTGACACCATTTTTGAACAAAGCCTATTTAGAACAAAATATGATAGCTTTGTGACTGAAACCATTTTATATCCAACCATCCTGCAACCTCGGACCCATGAAATACTATCTCCCACTACAAAACCTCAAACCGCTCACTCTGTGCCAACTAGTCCCTCATCTTCCTCATTTTCTGCCACCGCCCCACCTATCATTCAGGTTGTTGTCCCACCCCCTCCACCTATCATGGTGGCCAGATATGCTCCCTTGGTGTTGGCTGCACCTTTACACAACATGCCCCAGGACTATCAAACGAGACTCCCACAGTTCGATGGTATAGGTCCCTTGAACACCCAACAACACGTCGATAAAATGAATGACTATTTTGACTTGCACGAAGTGGATGAAGCTGACGTTCAAATGAGAATTTTTGCGCAGAGTCTGACTAGGGACATTAATAAATGGTACAAAGGCTTACGTGTTGCTTCAGTGGTTGACCTTACGACGTTTCAAATAATTTTTCTGGACAGATGGGAGGTAAAGAAAAATCCTCTCCAGATCTTGTTAGAATACAAAAACATCAGAAGGAATCAAGGAGAGACAATACAAGACTACTGCACCCACTTCAACAATCTATACAATGCGATTCCAGCCGATATTAAAACCCCACAAGGTTTGGCACTGATAAAATTCTCTGATGGTTTCGACGCTGATATGTCGTATCAATTAAGGGAAAGAAACTCCACCACCCTGGAGGACATGCAGAAAAGTGCGATAAGTGTAGAGGCCAACCTGCTGGATAAACGGGCACAACAGAGGACGGAGAGGAGAGTCACGATTAAAGAGGAAACTTCCACATCTTCTTCTGATGCCAAATTGGATTCATTAGCTAGAGAAATGGAAAGAATGATGGAGAGACTTACTGTAGCAGAAAGAAATCCTCCTAGAGAAAACCAACTGACTCCACAAATTCAGAACTAACTTCAGAAGAAATCCTCCTCAAATCAGGCAGAGAGATCCTAGGGATCAAAGAGAACAAAGGGGTCCTGATCAACAAATCAGACTACCCCTACAGAAAAATTATGCCAATGAAGGTGAAGAGGTAATTGAAGAATTAGAGGACACACACATAAACCTCATGGACATTCACGATAACAAATCCATTTTCCTTACTCAGGAAGAACAATAACTTTTTCTTCTTTCTCAAATAGAGTTGAGTGAGGAAGCTGAAGAAACTGAACAACAAGCATTTGAAAATTCCATTATGGAGGTACACAGGCAGTACAATCTGCGAAGTAAAAAGACAGATGAAAATTCCCCCAAAAAGGTAACCGAAACAAAGAAAATAGTCGAAACCAAGAAAGCTCATGATCCTTCTACCAAGAATATCCTCGAGAAAATTAATGTTGAAACTCCAGCAAAAAGAAACCTTACCATTTTAGAAATATCAACGTAGTCTGAGGTTTCATCAACCAATCGACCAAATACTTCCGCCCAAAAAACTATGGTGGACAAATCATAATCGCTGAGCCAAAGCAGAGCACCTACTCCTTTCAGCCTCGAAGGGGAATTAGCCAAATTGAAAATTCCCATTCCCCTTTCCGAGTTGATGAGTAAGAACACTTACCGATCCCAGGTGATCAAAATGCTAAGCATTGAGCATGATATAGGCACAAAGGCCTTAACCGTTGGATCAACGAATCATTTGGACATGGTAAATCTTACCGATGATCAACCTGAACTTTTGTTTGGCCCTGAAGTTGATGGTCAGACTGACACTGGTGTTGTCGCTCCTTTTTACATCACCCTTAATATACATGACTTGATTCTGCACAATGTAATGTTAGATTCGGGTGCTTCCCACAACCTGATGCCTAAAGCAGTGATGAAAAAACTGGGACTCGAGGTCACCAGACCTTACAAGGATTTACACTCTTTTGACTCCAGCAAAGTCAGATGTATCGGGTTGATCAAGGACTTATGTATCACCCTAGTTCAGATTCCAGCAAAAAACATGGTTATGGATGTTGTGGTCGCAGACATTCCTCCGAAATATGGTATGTTGTTGTCCAGGTCTTGGGGGGCCAAGTGGAAAGGCACTTTGCAGTTGGATATGTCATATGCCACCATCCCAATATTCGAACAACAAAGAAGACTGTACAGAGAGACGCTGATGAAATATATTGTCAGCAGCTAGGAAAATCCCCATAACTATACCCTATACTCTGCTCACTCTAATCTAGATTCCTTCATCCTGTATAATGATGACGATATGGGAGAACAAATTGCTCAGCTGGAAGAAGATACATTTGACTTGAACGAAGGCCAAGAAATCATTGAGGCAAAAGGGAAGAAACTCGTGATAAGTGAAGAATTGCCAACAGATTTCTAGAGCATGGACTTCGATGGAGCTATAATAAAAGAAGGAGTTGGAGTAGGAGTTTGGTTGCACAATCACAAATCCAGGTATTCGGAAAACCATTCTTACAAACTGAATTTTCAATGCACTAACAACATAGCCGAGTATGAAGCTTTGATGCTCGGCCTGAAACTACTAAAGAAGGTTGGTGCCAAACAAATCATGGTAAGAGGCGATTCTGAATTAATTACCAAACAAATCAAAGGTGAGTATGCAGCAAAACATCCCAGGCTTAGAGCTTATAGAAATGTTGTTTTAGATGCCCTTCAANGTAAGAGGCGATTCTGAATTAATTATCAAACAAATTAAAGGTGAGTATGCAGAAAAACATCCCAGGATAAGAGCTTATAGAAATGTTGTTTTGGATGCCCTTCAATGTTTCACTGAAGTTGATTTGCAGGTGATTCCCAGGGGACAGAACATTTTAGCAGATGGTTTAGCTACGTCAGCAACTACGTGCAAGATACCTTTTCGTTCCACTCGTCCATACACGGTGGAGGTGAAGTGAAAACCGACTGTCTGGGACAACATCATATATTGGCAGGTATTTGGGAACGATGATCAAATTGAAGATTTTCTACAATGCAAAAATGATTTCGAATGTACAAACATAGACTTAGAAAATGATGATGAAAATGTAAATAAATCTGTTTTTGGAAATAAAAGTGTAAATAAAATAGATTCAGAAGAATCAGGTGAAGATGAGATAGATTTTGATGTTTTGCATTTAAAGAGTAATGTTTTACCTAGGGGTTTAGTTCCATTAGAAGACTTATTTGATTTTAATGATGTAGCTAAAAAACCAAAAATTGAAGCCAGTGGTAAAGAGGTTGAAGACTGTAACATAGGGACATAAGAGAAACCCAAGATGGTAAAATTTCCAAATCTTTACCCCCTGAGTAGAAACTCAAATACATCAAACTTTTTAAGGAATATGTGGACGTGTTTTCTTGGGGTTATGCAGACTTAAAATCTTATGACACAAGCATCATTCAACATAGGATCCCGATAAAAGAAGATCAAAAACCTTTCAAACAGAAACTTAGGAGAATCAATCCCAAATTACTTCCCTTGATAGAAAAAGATATAAAAAAGATGTATGATGCTAAAATCATAGTTCCTTTATGATTTTCCAAATGGGTTTCAAATCTGGTCCCAACTCGAAAGAAAACTGGGGAAATCAGGCTTTGCATTGATTTCCGAAACCTGAACAAGGTTTCCCTAAAGGACAACTACCCACTGCCAAAAATGGACCACATATTACAAAAACTAGTTGGATCCAGCCGAATATCCTTACTGGATGGTTTCTCAGGCTGTAACCAGGTTCTCGTTCATCCAGATGACCAAGAGAAAACAACCTTCACAACACCTTGGGGTACCTTCATGTACGTGAAAATTCCTTTCGGTTTGATGAACGCTGGGGCCACTTTCCAAAGAGTGATGGACATCGCTTTTGTGGAATAACTTGGCAGGTTTATTGTCATTTATTTAGATGACGTAACTTTTTATTCCCAGTCCGATGAAGAGCGCTTATGACATCTCAGACGAGTGTTTGAGAAATGCAGGAAATTTGGGATTTCTCTAAATCCTAAGAAAAGCATTTTTGGATTAGAGGAAGGTAAACTGTTGGGGCACATAATCTCTAAGGACAAAATTAAGATAGATCCAAGCATAATAGAAGCCATTCAGAAACTGGAACACCCAAGGAATATCAAAGAGTTACAATCTTTCATTGGAAAAATAATCTTTCTGAGAAGATTCATACCTAACTTGGCTGAGATTCTCAGGAACATCACCAACATGTTAAAGAAGGACACAAAAATAAAAAAGGACACTGAATCCAAGCAGTCTTTTGAACAAGTTAAACATGCACTCACACAGGCTCCAGTCTTGATCAGTCCTGACTTCACGAAGAATTTTTACCTTTTTTCTTTCGCTTCTGAACATACCATTGCAACAATATTACTATAGAAAAACAACAAAGGGTATGAACAACCCATAGCCTTTTTCAGTAAATCTTTAAGAGATGCTGCTATGAATTATAAAATAATGGAGAAACAAACTTTTTCCCTGGTAAAATCCATAAAGGATTTTAGAGTTTATATTCTCCATTCCCACACCATCACATATGTTCCGAATGCAGTAGTGAAGGACATTTTAACCCAGGACAATCCAGATGGCAGAAGAGGAAAATGGATTGATATCATTCTGGAGCATGACATAGAGATTAAGCCTACTAAACTGATTAAAGGTCAATATTTAGCAAAGTTAATGGATGAATCCAATTTCCATGCTCTTGATATTAATTTCTTAGTTGCAGTAGATGAACAGGGAGAGAAGGCGACTCCAAGCGTGAAAGAGGTATTTATGAAATCTCCATGGTATGCAGACCTGATATTTGTTTTGCATAACTTACAAGCTCCCCCTGGTCTGACCAAAACTAAAGCTGGGTTTTTGAAATTGAAAGCACTAAAATTTTGCATTCTAGAAGGCAATCTTTATTGGAAGGATCATGGAGGTATTTTGTTGAATTGTCTGTTAAAGGATGAAGATGACAAAGTATTGCAGGATTTTCATGCAGAAGACTGTGGTGGTCACCTGAGCTGGAAGATCACAGCTAATAAAATCCGCAGAGATGGGTTCTATTGGCCTACACTATTTGTTGATGTGCACCAGAAGGTGACTTCGTGTCATAAATGTCATGTGTTTGAGGGCAAATAGAAGCTCCTCCCTTTGCCCTTGAAACCAATCTCTGTTGAAGCTCCTTTCCAACAATGGTGATTAGATTTTGTCGGAGAAATACATCCTCCCTCTTCGAGCTAGCATAGGTGGATTCTTATTGCTACGAACTATTTCACAAAATGGATCTTAGTTGTACCAAGCAGGCAAGCAACTGATTCTGTCATTATTAAATTTTTAGAAAATAATATCTTGTCTCGTTTTGGGTGTCCAAGAAAAATTGTAACTGACAATGCAGCTGCTTTCCGATCCAAGAAGCTCATAAATTTTTGCAACCAATATCATATCGGTTTGGGACATTCCACAACCTATTACCCTCAGGGAAATGGGCTGGCAGAGTCATCCAATAAAACCCTAGTGAACATTATTAAGACGATGTTGCAAGAAAACAAAAAGTCATGGCATAACAAGATAGTTTTCGTACTGTGGGTCGAAAGACTGACCACCAAGAGGTCAATTGGTATGTCTCCATATCATTTGGTCTATGGCACTGAAGCAATTTTTCCTACCTCCTTAGGGGTTCCTGTCATGAAAATGATGCAAGAGATGAAAGCCGAGGTGAACGAATCCCAAAGAAGGATAAACCAGATGATCCACTTGCAACAGTCCATAGAAGAAGTATACAACAAAACTCAGGTTGTCTAGGAGAGCATAAAAAAGATCTTTGATAAAATAACTAAAGAAGATGACTTTGAGCTAGGTGACCTGGTTCTGATATGGGATGCCCAAAATGAAGATAAGGGGAGCATGGAAAATTCGATAGCCTATGGAAGGGACCTTACATAATTCACGCATTCAGAGGAAATAATGCTTTCCTGCTCAACAACAACGATGGGACCAATCTGCCAAGAGGACCTATGAATGGCAGAATGTTGAAGCACTACTCACCTACTCAGTAGGGACCTTGAGTCACACATTTCCATTGTATAAATCATTTGATTGTGCTTACAAGTTTTTGAGTGAATAATTTTGATCAGATGGTTGAAGCCCGTAGAGAAGGCCCTAAGCCACTGAACATTGTCATCAAACTTTCAAAAATAAAACAAATCAAACAACAAAGGCAACTGTGGAGAAAGTTTTTCAGAACATTAGAAAACAAGATTCTTGGCACTTCACAAGGAGAGTACCATCCCCAGGTGGAGCCGTTGTTATAACCCTATAATTTATAGGATCAAATGGTGACTGCAAATTTTATCCTTTCATTGTTTTGGTTTCCAAATGATTTTTCATTCTGCAAATAATTTGAGAAAAGAAAAAGAGAAAGAAAGAAAAAGAAAAAAGAAAGAAAAGAAAAAGAAAAAGAAAAAGAATAAAAGAGGGCATAAAAGAAATTTAAATAAAGCCCCATGCAATAACAATGACTTGGTCCATACAGTTTAAGCATGGCCAAGTCCTTTAAATTGATGTCGATAGGAGTAGTGAATAAGCTTGGCTAAACTGTTTAATATTAGCCAAGCAAATTAGGTTAGCTAGTGAATAAATTTGACCAAACTGCCTAATATTGGTCAAATAACCCCAGGATAGAGTAATTTCTTAGTCCAATAGTTTAATCTGGGCTAAATGTCATAGGTAATTAGGTTAGAGCATAGGTTAGTTTTCTTTATCTCAATAAAATAGGCATGATGATCGATGTTGAACCCTATCTTTGATGTTTGAAAGTTGAATGCCTAACCTCATGGTGATAAAAACAGGGAAAGATTGGACAAAGCCACTTAAAACACTTATCCTAAGTTTTCAGAGCAAATAGGAGTTTGCGCTCACAGATTAAAAACAATGCACTGATGAACGACTGGGGTGTTGGCGCTCAGATCTATGGTTGATAAGTTTTTCCGGACCCCCCTACCATCCTTTA
>SNQJ01S0254194.1:8163-20805 GCA_010110895.2 Picea sitchensis
AAGAATTTTGAGATGTATTCGCTTGTTCATACAAAGAGATGCCAAGGATCGACCCCCGTATTGTCAAACATGAGATTAGGACTTATCCAAATGCTGACAATGTCTTAGAGATGTAAATCCTAGGAAGGCCTCTGCTATTAAGGTAGAGGTGGAGAAGCTACTTAATGTTGGCTTCATCTACCCACTTCCCTTGACCGAATGGGTATCCAACCTTGTTCTTGTGAATAAAAATGAAGGAACCATCTGTGTGTGTATGGAATTTCATGACCTAAACAAGGTTTGTCCTAAAGATAACTTCCCCACACCTTTCATTGATAATATTCTCGATGAGTGTGCGGGAAGTGAGATATTTTATTTTATGGACAAATTTTTAGGATATAACCAAATCCAAATCAAACCTGAGGACCAACACAAGATGAAATTTATATGTCCTTGGGGTACTTTTGCATACCAAAAAATGCCTTTCGGCCTAAAAAACACCGGAGAAACCTTCCAACATGCCATGACTTTTGCTTTTCATGATCTTAAGAACATAGTCGAAGCCTACCTTGATGATCTTGCTGCTCACTCTTGCAAGAGAGTGGATCATGTTATACACCTTCGACTAGTTTTTGAAAGATGTTGTTACTATAGAATCTGATTAAACCCTCACAAATGCATATTTTTCATTAAGTCTGGTCATCTCTTAGGAATTTTAGTGTCAGAGACCGGGATCATGGTATATCCTCTTAAGGTTGAGGCAATACTTCAGTTGCCTCCCCCACACACAATTAGACAACTTCAAGTTTTACAGAGGAAAGCTAACTTTCTACATCATTTCACAGTGAATTATGCCAATATCATTAAGGTCTTCATGCGCCTCTTGAATAAGGACACACATTTTATCAAGGATGAGTGAGCCCAGGAGCCTTTTGATGCTTTGAAGAAAGCCTTGGTATCGGCCCCTCTGTTGAAATACCCTGATTACAATAGAGATTAATTGTTTTATATTGTCGCGTCTGCAGAGACGATTGGTATGGTTCTAGTTCAAGAGGATGATGAGTTCCATGAGCACGTCATCTACTATCTTAGTCAAAATCTAGTCGGCCCTGAGCTTAATTACTCTCATGTTGAAAAGCTAGCTTTGGTTATCGTTCACGCAGTCCAACGTTTACGTCACTATATATTTCTTTGCAAGACTACAATGGTTGTTGATTTCAATCCATTTCAATACGTCCTAACTAGGCGTATCATAGGGGGGAAATATAATAAATGGATTGTCATATTACAAGAATTCGATCTCGACTTTTCTTTGGCCAAGTCCAAGAAATCACTATTTTTTGCAGAGTTAATATCCGATTTTCCATGATTAGAAGAGGATGTTATCCATGTTGATTCATTTGCAGACGAACACATTTTCCTTGTCTCATCGTCCGACCCCTGGTATGGAGACATTGTTTTATATCTTCAAACCTTGAAGTTTGCTCAGCATCTCTCGTAAGATGATTGACGACATGTTAGATATCAAGACAAAAAGTATAGCATCATCAGAGACACTTTATATCGTCGAGGAGTAGATAATATCTTGCGGCATTTCTTAAGTCACAAGGAAGAAGAGTCAGTCCTAAACGATTTCCACAAAGGATATTGTGGTGGTCACCTATCCGGGCTTGCGACAACCCAAAATATCCTGCAAGCCGGTTATTTATAGCCTACTATATTTAAAGATTGTGTTGAAGTGGTTAAGAAGTGTCACCCCTGCTAGGTGTTCACTCGGAAAATGTTCTCACATCCATCCCCTCTTCACCCAGTCATTACTGTAGGTCCCTTCATCAAGTGGGGGGTAGATTTTGTCGATTGCAACCCAACTTCAGTTGGGTGGAATCAACATATCATCATGGTCATCGACTACTTTACTAAGTGGGTTGAGTCCATTCCTACCATAAAATCTGATGGGAAGATTATAGCCTTCTTCATATTCAACCAAACTATCGCCTGGTTTGGTATCCCGAGTGAGATTGTCACTGTTCATGGAAGTCACTTTCCTAATGAAATGATGGTAGAAATAGAATCTAAGATGGGGTTTACACACAGTCATTAATCCCCTTATTACCCCCAGGAAAATGGGAAAGTAGAGGCCGTCAACAAGTCTCTCAAGAAAATTTTGCAAAGAACTGTTAGTCGGTGTAATTCTAATTGGCACATCATGCTATATCCTGCGCTTTGGGCATATCGAACCTTGATTAAGACTCCCACTAGTTTTTCCCCTTTTCAGCTAGTGCACGGTGTGGAGTTGATCCTTCCCATTGAATGTGAAATCCCTTATCTCAATTTGGCAGTTGAGCTCCTACTTGACACTTCAAATCTAGAGAGATGCCTTGTGCACCTAGAGAGTCTTGACGAGCAGCGTCGAGACCGCTTTATGACTATCGAGGAGAAAAAGAAATGTGTCAAGGTCCAGTACGACAAGTTTGTCTGTCTTTGGTTGTATGTTTAGGGTGACTTGGTCCTCTTGTACGACCAAGCCAAAGAACCACTAGGGGCATACAATTTTAAACCCATATGGCATGGTCCTTACATCGTGTGATGTGTTATGGAAAAAGGAGCCTACAAGTTAGAAGATTATGAAGGGAATAAATTGGTTGAGCCCAGAAATGGGTTCTACTTGAAAAGGTACTATGCTTGAGCCCTAGGATTGAGTGGAACTCTTTGTATACTAATGTAAATTTAGTGTATATACATATGTTTTTTCCTTTTATTTTGTCTTTGGCTTGCTTATCAAGTTTTCCCTTTGTTGAAATATGTCAATGGAGTCTTCAGTCTACCTAGGATTCATAGATGAAGCCATTCGTCATACACGAAACTTAGCTTATACAGCTTGGGTGGTTTACTCACACGAGGATATGTTGGTATCTTCAGGTGGTGTATGCCTAGGGCCATCCACAAATAATGTGGCCGAATATAGTGTCATCATAGAACTTTTGTGTGATGTTATCTTGCATGGTATTCGCTCTTTATAAGTTCGCCTAGATTCCTAGTTAGTAGTATGCCAATTGAACGATCATTACCGCATGTGTGATCCTACTTTACTCTGTCGATTCCTACAGGTGCATCTTTTAGAAAGACAATTTGATTTTATTACATATTATCACATTCCTAGGAGTTCTAATCATGTATCTTATGCCTACACTAATTACATTTTAGATTGGAATTTGTCACATTAATAAAGCAAAGAAAACCATTAAATCAATGTACACATTGTAAGATATAAGTAAAGCCAAAGATCCCTTTTTATATATTTCAAAATATTGTGTTTATATTACAAAATTGGGGCTAAAACCTGCAATACACATATACAACCGATATACATATCCCACGACATCTACGCCTTTGGCACCAGATGTGTATCATGGTAGAAAACCACGATGTTTGCGAGATGCCGAAAAAGTCGTACCCATGCTCTAGGTACACCAACCACCTGTCATTGCATGGCTTCAGGTAGATCCTCTACCTAAACCATTGGAATCCTCTGTGTCAAATGAGACATGTAACCTTGCACGTTCCGTAGGACTCTCTCTTCTTCTCCTCCTGTTGCCTCATCTCCCCGGTTCCTCCATCTATTTTGAAGGAATACCTTTGGCCGTCGTGAATCCACTTCTGCGATTACACATGTATCTAGTTAATATTTAAACACCATTCAAAAATATTTTTGTTCCTTAAATACAAAAATACAAAAAAAAAATTAAAAAAATTAAAAACTTGTTACCTATATCACCATAGGCGGCCCCTGGTGGAAGTGGCATATCATGATCTCCTCTAAAATCGATCCTTGCATAGGGATAGTTGTCTAGAGCAATGTTTTATCGCCGCCACCAGAAGAAAAAATCATCATTGTAGGGTGTTGATACCTTACCTACCCCCTGTCGTCTCATGACCTCAATCCACCACGTCATGGCTAGTTCCCATGGTTCTCTAGGAAGAATCTTCACCGTAGGTCCCAGGCCTGGAACCTGCTCAAAAAAGAAACTACAAAGAATAGAGGAAAACCCAAAGTTTCTCTTACTCCCCTTTTGGACTCTGTCAACTGACCTTTCATGTTGGCCAACACTAAGGTACACCAATCATAGACAATGGGTATATCACACTCTACTGTGTAAAACATAAGCGATCTCAATGCTTGATGCAATGAGGTTGAACCTATGATCCTAGTAAGCATGAGCACAATGATATTCAGACTGAGGTTACTTATTGCCTAGATGGGGACTTGGCTTCCCACCTTGGGAGTCCCTGCTACATAGTGGGCATCGACATACTCCTCGATATTCATCCCACTCCCTGCTCCATGTGAATTGAGGCTCACAACCTCCCCTCGACGTGATAGACCAATCAAGAAGTAGATGTCCTATACTTCGATCCTCAATGGTTGTCCATCAAGGATAAAGCTCTCGCTATCAGGGTCCCAATAACCCACCAACATCTCCAACAACCTCACTTGGTTCCTCATTCCTTTGAGAGCCCAAAATTTGTACAATCCACCTCTTTTTAAAGCTGCTTGAGCCACTGGATCTTGATCCACAGCTGCATCTACCTCCTCATGCTCTCGCTCTCTCCATTCCAAGACCATCCTGCAAAAAACAAATCAATTTTTTGAGTTAAGAACCCCTCTTTTTGGCCATGTGTGTACCTATACACGGATTTAGTTGCACACAGTCATGTGTAGGGCTTAATACACTCCCACTATGGTTCACACAAGAGCATATACCTAGTCGTACACATGACCTATACAAGGAAACTCGTGTATACCAAAACTCCTAATTTATGCCCTCAAAAACTAAAAAATTGGAACTTAATTAAAAAATGTAATCCACTGAATTTGAAGAGTAAGAGATGAAGAGTTACCTGATCTAAACGGTTCGTGATTTCGTTGCTTGATGCTTCTAGAATCGTCGTTTGAATCTTGGAGGTATTTTTGGTCAAAATTGCACTATTTGGGTAAAAATCAAAATGATACAGTAATTGTTTATTTTATTACTATTTATAAGCTATTTTTACCCACTTTATATAGTTCCATGCTATTTTTTAACCTAATTGACTAATTCAAGAGTGGTTTTGAGCTGGTTTTTTGTAGTTTTGACTCATTTTTCTTGCGGATTTCCACGTCATGATTGACCGTTCGTCACCTTGGGTAGGTATTTTCATAACCTAGCATATAGGATAGGTATCCACTCCATCATGCATTTTTGCATTATCCTTTGAATTCATCTTTTTACTCCTTAGGAACGAACCCATTTTTTACGACATAGAACCTCCCATCTTCTATAAATAGTGTCGCTAATAAATGGTAGAGACTTACCAAACATGGGTGCCCTAGTTAGATCCTCTTTCTCATTTGGTTCCCATGCCGATTTTTTCCTTTGGACCGAGATTCCATTATAATTCAATACATGACCTTATGATGAGTTTCATCTTTCATTCATGCACATGCGGTCTTATTCCCCGTAGACTCCCAAAAATGAGTCTTAGTTAAGCTCTTTTCTGAATCGTCTAAAAACCAAAAAAAATGGCGAGTGATTTTTCCCTTTCACACTCATTAAATTGGATTTGAAAGGTCATGAGTCTTAGTTAAGCTCTTTTCTGACTTGTTATCAAAAATAGAAAAGATTGCCGAGTGAACTTGTCTTTTTCACACTCGTAAAATGGATTTGAAAAGATGTCTATTTGGCACAAGTTTACCCATTTTTCACACCAAGTAGACTAAAAGACATAAAAAAGGATTCTTTTGGTGTTAAGTTGTGAATGCATCTCATGCCATTGCTTGAAGTATTGAGCCTTTAGATGTTATCTCTTTGCGTTATAAATTGTTTCCTAAGAAGTGTTTGCATCCTCAACCAAGCAGAGGCTTGTTGTTGACACAGGGGCAGACCCAGGGTTCAACGCTACAACAACGCACCAACAAAGCCCTAACTACTGACCCTTTTGGAAACACCTGTGAAGCAGATGAAGTCTTACCCAAGGTAGAGGTAGGGGTGGTTGCAAGACTCAGGTGTCTGCAACCTTAGTTGGGACACAAATCTGTGATTATAACACTTAATAATTCACTCAAAACCATTAGTTCCTCAATATACAATCATTAATCGCTTCGTTGATAAAACAGGGCTTCACAACATTCACACTGATATAATATATTCAAGCACTTAACATCAATAGTAGGTCAGATATAGCAGATCAAGCACTCAACACATTCATATGGATAAGAGCTAACATTTTTATACATCATTTGCACTAAGAATAAGTAGATCTATCTAATCATCTTAAATCACATAGCAAGAGAGTACATAAGCACATTGATACAAGCACAAAGAAAGACAACACATTTTTTATGTGGTTTGCCCCCACCCTCGGGCTATGTCCACCAACTCTTCTTCTTTATTATCTCAGTCAACCAGTTACAAGAACAAAGACATCAAAACTCTTACTCCACATAGGAAAGAATATCTACGCAACTCGCTAGATCCTTCTTCCTTGTACTACAACACAAAGCCTTTAACCTTCTGTTGCAACCACTTTCACTTAGCTCTACAATTCTATTACAATCATGCAAAAAGAATTTAAAATACACTCTATCACTTGGCATACATTCGCATCACATATATGCACTACTCAACTACTCTGCCTATTCTTCTATTTATACATACAAAATAGGCCTAAACATGGGTAAACCCATGGGCCGACATCCCATTCCTATTACATATTCCCATATCTCAAAAAGGGGCCCAAAGGGGGGCCAAGATCCCATTATATCTGCTTCGACTTACGCTCCTCCTTCGACAGGCTTTTGAAGTCCCAAAATAGTCCAAAATTACCAAGGATCGTCAAAACTTAGTCAAGGGCCAACAGGCCCCCAACACTCACCTGTGACTCATCCTGAGTCACTTAGCTCTGAGTAGTTCTGCCTCAAACACCTCGAGCTTGGCTCGAGTTGCTTCGACTTGCTGCTTTTCTATGGCCTCTTGTTCAGTGAACTCCTAGATCATTGTGTCATTCACTGGTCCTTCTAGGCACTGTTCTGCTATAATGACGATCTGTTCCAGCTCTTCTCCTTGGCTCTCGACCTCTATAAATAGTAGACATGACATATATTGCACAAGTTGAATTCATTGAGTGACTTCCATAACTTTAATTTGAAGCATATGGATCTCCTACTGATATGTACGTTGTTCACGAGACCTCTTCATTTTGTCTACAACTGACAGGGCCTTTAACTGTGCCTGTAGTGTATCTGCATTCTTATTCACTTCTTGGAGCTATGACTCCAATGTATGTAATTCTGGATTTTCAGTGAGGTTTTCATAGGTTTGGGCGCTGCGGTTACTGATTTTTTTTCACTCCAAGGCAAGATATTTTAATCTGTCAACTACACTGCGGGCAACTGCTTCTCTTTGGTTCCTTATCTCCTGTGGGGTTTCAGGTACTATGCGGAGCTCAAAGTCGGTGATGTGTTGTTGTATCTTATGGATTACCTCTTCCAGTTGTTCCACCTACTATGGAGCTTGTTCCTTAGTCTGTACTTCGACGACTGTCACAGAGCGAAGTTCTTTGTTGACCCTTTCCTTAACTTCAAGTTTCTCTATGAGCAACTGTTCCCTTTTTGTAGACAGCTGGCATTTCTCTTTATCGAATTGGACCTATAGAGAAATATTCTCTTGCTATGTAGTATTGTGTTTCTCTAGAAGGTCTTTCTATGCTTGCACCAAAGACTGGGTGGCTTGCGTTGTTTCTCCCTGAGCTCGTCGAAGGCGAGCTTCAACTGTATCAACAATCCGGTGGAGGTGAGCTGGATCATCTCCTATTTCTAGTGTTCCCACTTTCATGGGTGCAGTGGATACTGTCTAGCTAGGTTGTAGTGCCTGCTACACTCCTTGGAGCTTGTCCTTAATTTGATTGAAAACCTCCTCCTACTTATCTTCTTTCTTCTCTTCTATCTCCAATGAAGCATCATTCAATGTTGCGACTATGAAGTCGAAGTCATCTGAGGTTAGAGTGGTCTCAAATTTGGTTCTGGTTGCTTTCATTTTCTTCCTTGAAGAAGGTTTCAGAGGGGAAACCTTCCTTTTCTTTGAGGGATCCTCCTCGTCTCTAGGCGGTGTAACCTCAACTTTATTTTGTTCTACTTCTGCACCATCTAGCTCTCCACCATCTCCTCCTTCCTCTATAGAGATGGAAGCAGTCTTCACAGATGTGTTGTCTAGATCATGTACCTCTTCGATCTTCTTTATATTACTCGATCCAACTATATCCGGTGCATTTTTAGGGCCGTCAACGTTAGATATCACTGTAGGATCCACTGGAACAAGGAGGTCCACCGACCATTCCTTGGTAATATCCTCCAAGTCATCCTCCATGATAGTAGGAAAACAACAACTTAACGCATGCATTCACTTCTTGATGCCTTCCGAAGTGAGGAATCTTCATTACATTAAGCAGTGTGGACTGTGTGAGGTTCATGGTTCATTGTTGGGGAACGACCTTGGAATTATTTCCCTTGGATCTAGTCAGATACTTATATGGGGCTATCATATTGTAAAACTTCATGTAATCAAGGTTGAAGTCACTAAACTTCAATGCTGCGATCTTATCCTAGTTTGCGCACACTGTGTGTATCCCCTTCAGGAGGTATGCAGTGACCAATTCATATTCAAAATCTCTGGGCACACTATATCGATTTATTGCACCGCTCAGAGGCGGTAGATAAGCAGGTAGAATTCTCGAAATCAGATTAGCATTCGCTAAGTCATCCTTGTGTTTAGTTCACCTCTCACAGGATGGTCCAACTCTGTGAGCAGTGGATGGGGACGCTTGCATTGTTCTCGTAGATGAATTCCAGATACCTTTAGACATTGACATGGCTTTCTTGATCATGAAGTTGATCAAAACTTCCTCAGCGAATTTCTTTGCAGCGCTTAATGCTTCCAACATATGCACTCGGGGTAAACAATTCGTGGGATCGAGGAACAACTCAGACATGGTAATGAGCTAGAGAACGAGAGAAAAATGATCACTGTATAAACTTGACTTAGTCTGTGGGCTTGAATTATCAATTAGAAAAAAAAATCTTGGTGCATGGTGCGACAAGATAAATAGGTAATTCGACAACAGTTGGCTTGCAACTAGTATGATCTTCCATTAACTCCTGTTTGATCCGTTATGGCATGGTCCAATGGTTTGATGATGAACCTTTATTGCTTTTTTGTCTGTTCGAAGCGGAAGTCAAACGTATATATCTCTTTTCCATGGAGAAGTTCCATGTGTCGTTGTTCTCACAGGGTTTTGGACACCTAGGTCTAATCCTAGGTGTCCAAAACCCTAGATACCAAAACCCTAGGTGTCTAAAACCCTAGGTCAACTTGACCCATATTTTCAGGGCTTCACCAATCTGTCTTTCCTTCCTTCTCAAGCAGTGCTCCAAATCATCTCATCGGTGGCTTTCGCCACTTGTTGACTCATACATGATCCTTCTTTATTGCTTATCTGTCATTCCCGATCTCCTCTTCCAATAGCTTTCTTTCTCGGACTTCGCTCCATCTTTTCTTCCCTTTTTCTCAGTTTGACCTGGTAACAGTCACTGTGCCATCCGCGAAGTTCAGGTTCTCCCTTTTCTTCCTTGATCTTCTCTAGATTCCATAACCAAGGGCCAATAGGCCCCCAACACTCACTTGTGACTCATCCTGAGGCACTTCATATCTGAGCTTCATGTTTTACTTTGATTCCTGACTGCGCAGAGCAGCCTCTGATTTATGCCCCATGCCTTCTCCCTTTTGCAGACTATATTTTATGTCTTTGGTACCGAGTTTCAACTACACCTGGTACCTATACCCTTTTCTTTATGCTTCTACTGAGAGCTGCAAGGCAACTGGTTGTCATAGTACAACTTCAGCCGACTCCCATTCACTAAACCTTCCTTCCATTCTCCATTCAATGTATTTAATTGCGCAGCTCCTCCCTCTATAACATAAGCGATCTTGTATGGCTCTAGAAAATATGTTCTGAACTTCCCAGGATGTTTCAAAAACTTACTGTCATATACCAACACTAGATCACCTTGTCTAAATGCCTTCTTCTTGATGTGTCTGTCATGATAGCCCTTCTCTCTTTCCTTCTGGAACTGTTGATGGAATCATGCAATGAATTTGTCTTCTTCGAATTCAACCAACTGTGAAAGCCTCTCTTCAACAGCGCCAAGTTCATCCATATCTGTAAAATCAGCAATTCTCAAAATTGGTACCAAATATTCCATTTGAACAACATTTTCAAGACCATATACCAACTTGAAGGGGGTTTGCATTGTCATCTTCTTGCAAGTTGTTCTATAGGCCCATAATACTACTAGTACTCTTAAATCCCAATAATCCCTTTTCACACTGCAAATATTGAACTTCTTAATCTTGATCGGCTATCCAATAAATGGTAGCTCAACTCCTGGTCCTTCCACATATCTTTGGCCTTCTGTTTCTGCGATGTTCACCTACCTAGGATCATCATCTTCATGAGCATTGATGTTGTAGAAGATTTTCAATTTCTGGAGAGGCGTAGTCCATTCATCCTCTTCTTGATCTAAAGAGAGGCTAGGGGCCTCCTCAAATAATTTATGTCTGACAATCTCTAATTCTTGATCTACTGAAGGAAATTGACTTTTGAAATAAGAAGGTAGTTACAAAATTATGAGTCATATCTTTCCAATTTGTAGTGATGAGGTGCAGCTCCGCTTGGAGGTACCAGTTAATAAGTGTCGTGTCCAGTGTTGATCTAGGTGGATATCAGTGGCCACCCACCTTTTCCAGCTAGCTCAAAACAACTTTCTAGCAATTTTGATAATTTACTATTTTTAGCAGTTTTTTGGGTCCTGAACTTCCGGAACCGTTTTGAGGCCCTAAACGATGTTTTTTGGGGTATGTTGTAGTCGCAAAATGTCATCATGAAATTTTGTGCAACTGTTGTAGTCCTTGGATAGATATTTCCAATGGGCTATCATACACCTAAAATGGAGATCGTATGCAAACGTTACGACCCTGAGAAGTTGATGTACTGACTTACCCAAATGGGGCCCACATGACTTGTGGCGCTTCATCTCCTAGGGTTAGGTTTTTGGATGTTTAGGGTTTTTGAAACTCCCGTTTATTGTAAAAAGGCCTTGAGAGCCTAAATGTAATCATCTTCTTGTGCATGAGCACAACTGACACATCTCTTCTCAGAGATAAGCTGCCACCATTCCAGCAAGCTTGTTTTCTGCTGCATTTTACAGTTTCATCTTATTTCCTTATTAAATAGAAAACTAGTTTTACTGTATATCTGTTATTATGTGTTAAGCATCTAGTAATAATATGTAGTCATTTCATTCTACTCATAAAATCTAGATCAGTGGTATCAGAGCGGTCTGCTCCTTGTCATCTTAATGCATGTCCCCAAAGAGGTCGGAGTACAAAGATTTGGGTCTCAAGCTTGTTTCTCTTGAGGACAAAAGCTCTCGCACACCTAAGAGACCTCTCATGGAAGGAGAAAATAAAGATGAAGGAATAAGAGATCCTTTCAAATTGTTGATTGAGGAATCCCTCACGCAACATAGGAACGATATGATGGATAATTTCGCACAAATCCTTCGGCGACTACCAACAGGTGACACATCTTCTTCGAGCAGAGGCACCGCCCCCTTCAAGGTACAAATAAACTTCGATATTCCTATATTTGAAGGTCATATAGATGCATATTCTATAGACAAGTGGTTGAATCTACTAGAAGGGTATTTCTTTGTCCATAACTTTTCGAATAGAGAAAATATTACTTTTGCGCTCCTCAAAGTCGTTCCCCATGTCAAAGATTGGTGGGAAAATTTCTATGAGCAAAAGGAAATAGTGGAACCCTCATTATTTACGGTCACAACCACTTGAGAATCCTTCAGGGATGATATTAAGGAACAACACTACCCTGTCATAAGTTATGACTACTTGTATACCAAATGGACCACACTGCGGCAAGAAAGAGACCAAGTAGTGCCAGATTTCACAAATATCTTCCATACCTTGCACACCAAGATAGGTATCAAATATTCAGAGAGACATCTAGTGCTCAAGTATCGCGATTCTCTGCATAGATACATCTCGACCAAAATGGAATTTCTGTACATCTCATCCTTGGGCATGGCCTAACGATATGCCGTCAAAATCGAGCAGAAGCTCAAACTAAAGACGTGACAATTTGGGTCGAGAAACCCCTCACAACAAAAGACAGGAAAGGGCATCCCCAACCCATAGAATAAAGGACAAAGAAAATATTTATAGTATCAGGACAACCAGTCCAATCTACAAACAAAGAAGGACACTGAAAAGATAAAGAAAGATACTGGGAAGTGGTGCGACTTCCATAAGAGCCCTTGGCATAACACTGTTGACCGCCGCTCAAAGAAGATGCTGCTGGCCAAAGTGAAATCCTCTAAATCAGATGCAGGTTCTAACTCTGAGTCAGAACTAGAAAGGGGAAGAAGGATCATTGACATAGAACCTAGTTCCACCGTTGCTACCACCAAGCTCCAACATGGTGAACCAGACGAGATAGAAGAAGGATAACACCTCTTCCATTCACAGATGTGGGTAAAAGGCACCCCACTACACT
>SNQJ01S0254196.1:0-12642 GCA_010110895.2 Picea sitchensis
TGTTGGGCGACGTTTTATTAGGGGACTTGTTTTTAAAATTTCTTATCACGTTATTCATCCTAAGTCCATCTAGGTTCATTCATTTATCATTAACAACGTGGCATGCCCTTCAGGATGCACTAGGTGCTCCAAGGGTGCCACTCGCCTCATCTGTTTCCCTTGCGCGATGTGCCCTTCAGGACGCACTACATTCTCCAAGGGTGCCACTCACCTCTTAACTGACTTGGTAGACATCAAAAACCCCTGGAGTCAATACTCTGCTAGGTGAAATTGTGGGAGACTAAAGGCCTCTAAGGAATAAGTCCCCTGCCTTATTTCACACCCCTTAGAATCATCGTGAGCGACTATCGTAGTCTGCCCTCACAGCATCATGGGTCCTCTCGAACTAGTTAAACATAAACCTACAGTTAGATACACGACGAGAGTGCTAGTAGGTTGTGGCAGGGTTTTTGTCCACACCTCTCCCTCAACATCTCTGGTAGTCGTGCATGACCCCTCTACTCCACATGTGAATCTGGTCGGCAAGCTATCGTCAACATGCATCATCAAAAAATCATGTCAGCAATATATCCACAATAATATCATCTAATTAGATGCACTAATATCACATATAAAACAATCAAATCTCAATGGTTCACTCACCGACTCGATCCAGAGTCCAAGGGGTTCCATCGATGCCTCTACATCCTCAAGGTCTAAAATCCTGCACACTCAGTAAAACCGAGTCAATAGCACCTGTCTATGTCAATGTAGTAAAACAACATGCCATCAACCCATAACGCCTCATAATCAAAATCAAGCGTTTAATAGTATAATAATCTGGATCACTTGCTAGCAAGTGTCCTCAAAGAATATGTTCACTCAGTGCGCAAGAGCAGGATGTTACAGATAAAATGAAATTAAGATATTATAAGGAGGTGGTTAAGCTTAACCTTGAAGAAAAAAATCGGCTCTATTTTTTTATTAGCGTAAAGAAGAGAATCAATATTGCTAAAATAATATCTAATTCTCATGAGTTGCATAATGAAAGTGTGTTGGGCAATTGTAACGAACCCTCACGTTACAACAACAAAAGTGAGTACAAAGAGGTAAACATTTTTTTTCAACACAACGTTACGAAAAGTGACATGTGCCACAATATAATTATAATACACAATCAATTCATCACAATCAACTGAAGCAACATCACTACTATTCAAATCAAGCGTATCTCAAAAACCAACATAAGGAAACTACCCGCCCAACATATCCTACATGGTTAGGACCTCCAAGACACATAAGCAATGCTCAAGTCTAGGATTCATCCGATCGATCTTGACCATTTAAGGTCTCAGGACCGGTGTCTGTTCTGAGGAACAAGGAGATATCTATGCCCCAAAACTAATACTAGCCTAAGACTCAAAACTAAAATCATCAATAAGTAACTTAACAAATATTACATCTATTCAAGGGAGAAATTCAATAATGATATTATACACAAATTTATAGAGCTTGAGAGATTATGTTATCTACTAAATCAAGGATTACTCATCAATCACAAAATTCATTTCCCATTATATCAACAAGAACTTTCGGGATGTTATATCTAAAGAATCATGTACACGTAAAATCTAAAATTTCTCTTACTAAATACAACATCAATGACTCTATGAGTTAAGCATCTAAAGATTTTAATTAATTTAAGGTATCGTCCTAGTGATTTCAACCTAGACAACTTGAGAACATACTAGTAGATGACAAGTTCAAAAGGAAGGATTGACATAATCATGCTCATATATCCCAAACAATTTATCAATCCTAACCATAAAGTTGGGCTCTTAATTGAATCAATCATATGTGGCCATCTTCCGTTCAATATATCATTGTACTTACGGTCTATTACTTTAATCATCGATCATTAATGTATCGATCATTAAAGTTGTTATGTATCACTAAATTTAGTTTCATTGAGGACTTGATATTATTATTCCATTGTCTAATTTCCAAAGGAGTTAATGTTGAATGTTCATTATCTCTACATAGAGCATATATTCAATGTGTGATATTATTCACTTCCATTCCTTAAATGCTATAAATAATAATAATAATAATAATCTATTTTTAAGGTCACATCGAAGCCACACCAAATTGGTGTATGAGACCCCCTTGTTTGTGGGACAAGGGACCCCCCTCCACCCAGCAATTTAATTGGTAAAGTCTACAGAAGTATACATACCCTACCCCCTCTAGATTTACATTTTCCCCCTTTCTTTCAATATAAATATTTAGATTACCTTACTATCATATCGTTATATCCTTTTTCTCAAATTTAATAATTTATTCTTTATCTATATTTTGATTTACATATTTCTCCTTTCTTTTAAAATCCCTATAAAAATTATAAAAATATATTTTTTAAACCTTATTTGTAAATATTAAATATAATTAAATCCATATACTAAATGCCAATTTGTGATATTATAATATCTTTCATATATTAATTATCAATTTTATGATATTATAATATCTTTTACATGAGAACTTGCTTCCTAAAATAACTTGAGTAGATGTAATGGTAAAAAAAAATAGTCCTCCGTATGTATTAAAGTAAATGTACACTAAATATAAAAGTTCAATGAGAATTCATTTCATTTTCTAAAATGTCAGCTTTTTAATTTATAAATGAAATCGATGAATGAAGCCTGTTTTGAATAGTTCAATGTCGGCCTTTACAGAATTGACCCTCTAAAGATTTATCTCCCTCGATGACGGTGTTCTCCGATCAGAGAGAAAGTTTTCTCCATGAAATTAATCTCAAAGTCAAAATTTAGGAGCCGGGGGTGTGCAGAAGACTTAGGATAATAGAACAGGACTCAAATAGGATGGATTTATAGGTCCACTCCATTCCATTCAATATGTCAAATGAATCCCCAAAATCATGTTATAAACACAATCTGCCACGTTTCCTCTGTTTTCAGCTCCCCTCCTCTCTGCGTGACGACTACCTATATATATTTGCATCTAATTATTATTGTTATTCCTCCTATGATATTGATAGTAGTGCCACCAATAGCTTATTCTGGGACTGTGAAGAGAAGAATTGTATATGTTGCAGCGATATGGATATGAGAATAGCAGCGCAACTCGTAATATTGATTTCGATGATTAGGGTGTTCGGGATGGTTAATGAAGGTTCAACTAGTAGTCAGCTGAAATTCAAATTCATATTTCAGGGAGATCAAGTGGAAAAAAAGGAAGAATATTGAGATGAAGGATGGGTTGTTTGAATTTCTTCCAAGGGGTTTTGTACCTCCATCGGGGCTATCTCAGAGAAAAAACTACAGGTCTTCCGGTGGAGGTTCGTTTCCATTTTAACGAGATTAATACAACATAGAAAAATCCTTGAATTCAATTGTTAAAAGGAGCAACTCCGAGATGTAGAATTAGACACCATGAATACGATACTATCTAGACATCAGCAGATTAATAACATTATCGGGATATCAAGGAATCAAGTTTAATTGGGACGGAAAGGCGAATCCACAGGTGCACCCTCACCGGGAGAGATCTCAAAGAGGATTCAACAGTGACCAGCGTCCAAGGCACCCAAACTATAATTCATGAGGAGGGAAGAGTCCACGAATAAATCACTTTGCACAATGAGAAATAGAAAAATATGGACTTCTACTTAGCACAGTGACACAAACTTGATTGAGGAATCATGTGGCGTATATATACAAAAATTTATCAGTCCAATTCATCTGAATTAATTCGGTACTCAGCAAACTAAATTCAGATCTAATATTTGACTGACAACGATTTACCCATACGAAAATGGGGATTCCAGAACAGAAAAGCTTGACCGCCAAATCTCACTGAGACACAAACGAATTCCATCTAATTTAATGGGTCTCCATGAATTTCTTATTCCACGAAAAATCAACCAAATACACAGTGAATATGAATCTTCAAAATAGTTTGGGAAAAGTTTAACAAGGCAATAAAGTTTAAAAATTATGCAAACCCAAGACAGTGACCAATAAGAAATCACACTTTGAGTATGTGTCTATTAGCTACAATTTAATCACTCAACCATTTTTACTAATGACCATTATAATCCCAAGTAATGGTAAAACGAAGAAGATAATTAAAGAAATTACATTACATTTAGTTGAACAATGCAATGGAAACAATGCAAGAGATTCATTTTCTATATTACACAACCACCAAGGAACTTGCAATTTCGACATCAAAGAACCAATACTACAATTTATGATAATTTCTAAGACCGATATACAATTTAATCATATTACAAACTCAATTTCAAATGTGATTACCATAACCGATGATGAAGAAAATCTGAAGATGTTCTTCTTTCTTTCGCTTGCTAATCATTGAGACTTCACCGGTACCTCCCAACCAACTCTAGGGGTACGCTTATTCCCCCTTAGCCCCTAGAGCCGCAAGGGGGGCACGCACACAAAACCAAAAATCCTCTAGCTCCAAGTTTTCCTCACAAGTTAGAGCCACCACTCTCTCTCAAGATGGCTATCCCAACTCTCACAAGAAAAACTAGTCAAAACTTTTGCAGCATAACTTTACCCATAACCTGTGTCATCCTCTTCCCCCTCTTTACCATTTTCTTTATAGGAGTTTCCTTAATGACACATTCCCACTTGCACATTTAATTCACTTTTTAATTAGATAATTTAGAATTATTTCCCCCTTACACTTTTCACCCTTTCCCTAAGTTGCACAAGAAATTCCACATTTTATTTTAATTAAATTCAATTTCCCTCACCCATCCTAAAAGCTCTCCTTAAATCACTCTTAGTTGTCTCTTTATTCCTCTTATTCTCATTTAATGACTGACTCGTTACTAAATCTGAGTTGAGTTAAAATAGGAATCTTCTTATAGTTAGACTAGTGTTAACTAGACTCTAGATATCTTTCTATGAGTGCAAATTATTTCAACGTTATTCCTTTCTTATATCAAATTCCAATTTGGTTTTTTCTTGCACATATGTGTATTAAATCAATATTAGGTTTATTTCATTTTTCTTAATTTCTTAAATTGATTTACCTCATTCCTATTTTGATTTAGTTAATAAATTTAGCTTTAGTCTTCTTACCAACTTAGGATTAATTTTTTTGAATAAGCGTATACTTTCATTTGGGGATTCACAATTAGTAATTTCAATCCTTAATTAATTAATTAAAGCTAGGAATGTTTAAAAATTTTACAATGTTTAATTATTCGCTCAAGGTTTTCTAGGCCACCTAGATTCTTTGACTCAAGTTTTATTTCTGTGATGTGCCCTTCAAGATGTACTCCATGCTCCAAGGGTGTCAATTGTCTTTGACTGGTTTTGGTAGTTGTCCAACCTATGGAGTCAACACTCCATGTAGGTGACCTTGTGAGAGACTAAGGGATTCTAAGGAATAAGGACCCTGTCTTATTGTGCACCCCTTAGAAATCTTTGTGAGTGATTATCTCAATCTGCCCTCAAGACATCATGGACCTATCGAACTAGGTAATCATTAACCTACAATTTGAGCCATGGTGGGAGTGCTAGTAGGCTATGATAGGGACTCTGCCACACCTCTCCCTCAATATATGGTCTATGTGCATGGCCCCTTTACTCCTTACATGAGTCAAATTAGCAATCATTCGTCATCCTGCATTCATTACAAAATATTTTCAAAGATCCATATACAACATCATAATATAATCGATCATACATCACATATGCATAAATGAAATACTCAAACCAATATAACCCACTCCCTGACTCAATCTGAAGTCCAAGGGGGTCCATTGATGCCATCAACATCCACAATCTATCAAGTGTCCTGCACACTTGGGGAAAACTCGTCAATAGCATTTGTCAATACATATATATCAAATAACATTAAATCACAACCATCAACATCATCATAAAAATAGATCAGTGAAAAAAATAACCATGTACTATAATCGGATCGCTTGCACGCAAGTGTCCTCAAAGAATAAGTCGATAACGCGTGCTCACAAGAGCGTGATGTTACATACAACCCCTCTTGTTTTAAACTTCATCCTGAAGTTGTACAGTGTATAAAAATGCAGTAAATAACGTATTTGACAAGATCTATATGTATAATCTATCAAATAAGTAAGGAACCCGCTGAGGCATATCATATGCGCCCTCCCATGTAGCCAAGTGTGAACTATAATTGTCTTGCTGGACCTTGACCAGATTGATTATTCGACGTCGTAGTTGTCGAATGTGATGGTCCAGAATGTGTATTGTCTCCACCGTGAGTTCACCCTCATCTAACACCTGCAAAGAACTCGTGTCAATCACTTATGTAGGATCACTAACATAATGTCTCAAAACAGATACATGAAAAGCATTGTGCATACACCTCAAATAATCAGGCAAGGCTAGTTGATAGGCCACGAGTCCTTTCTTTTCCAAAACTTCAAAAGGTCCCACATACCTAGGAGAGATTTTAGCACCCTTTCGAAACTTGATCAAACTCTTGTGTGGTTTCACCCGCAAGAAAACTCAGTCACCAACTTGATATTTTCGGTTAGTGTGATGCGCATAAGCATGACTCTTCTATCGATCTTGTGCTTCTTTAATCCTTTGTATTATTGTTTGAATTTTTTCTTCAATCTCTTGGATTGCCTCTGGTCCTACCAGGGCCCTATCCTCAAGTCGATCCCAGCTCAAAGGCGTCTGACACAGTCGCCTGTAAAGAAACTCAAATGGTTCCATCTTAATGGTGCTTTGATAGGTGTTGTTGTATGAAAACTCTACCAGTGGAAATAACTCTTCCCAACGTTTATGTTGGTCCATTACATACATACGCAACATATCTTCCAAAATTTGGTTTTTTTTTTTTGTCTACCCGTCTGTCTCAGGATGATACACTGCACTAAATTTCAGTTTTGTTCCCAAAGCCTCTTGGAAACTAGTCCAAAAACATCCTGTAAACATCGATCCTCTATTGGATATGATCCTTTTTTGGACACCATGTAACCTCACAATATTGCTAATAAAAACTCTATCTATGTCAAGTGCTTGATATGTTGTATGCACAAGAATAAAATGTGTACTCTTTGTCAGAGTGTCAACTACCACGAAAATTGAGTCGTGCCTCCTTGCCATTAGCGGCAATCCAACAATAAATTCCATCAAAATGACCTCCCATTTCGATTATGGAATGACGTGTGGTTGTAGTAATCTCATCGGATGTCTATGTTCACCTTTCACTTGCTGACATTCTAGACATCTCACCATGTAGATAACTATGTCTGCTTTCATTTGTTTCCAGAAGAATAAGGGTGTAAGGTCTTCCCTCATCTTCATGACTCTTGGATGAGCCATGTATATTGATCTATGATCTTTTCTTAAGATTAAACTTCTCAATTCGTTGTTAGGAAGTACATAAATCTAGTTCTTATACCTCATCAATCAATCATTATCCAATGTATAACCTTCAAACCTTGGTTCCATCATGGTGTCTTGTTCGATATTTTCCTTAACCTCTTTATACCAGTCATCGTTGAACTGTGTAGTTAGAATATTTTCTCCAAGATTCGTCTGAAGAGGTATCAACGAGAATATGTGTGGTCTCTGACTCATGCCATCTGCCACTATGTTTATTGTTTCTTTTATGTAAGTAATCTCAAAATCGTATTTGCTAAGAAATTTTGACCAACTCCTTTGTCGTGCGTTCAATTCACTCTACGTAAATATGTGATGCAATCCACATTGATCTATTTTTAGTTATAATTTTCATCTGATCAGATAGTGTCTCCACACTATCAAGTAATACACAATATCCAATAACTCCAAATCATGCATTGTGTAGTTCTCCTCATGCTTTCTTAATTTCGTTGAGATGTAAGTGATCACTCGACTGTCTTGCATCAAGACTCTACCTAAGCTTTCCTTGGATGTGTATGTGCATACCATGAATTCTTGGTCCATGTCGAGGACCTTTAGTATCTATGTTGTCTTCAACAACCCCTTGAGTCTTTGAAATTCTTCCGCGCACTTCTTGGTCCATACAAAATTCTTGTTTTTCTTCCACAATTTTGTCATTGGATTTTCTATCTTCGAAAAACCTTTGATGAACCGTCGGTAATATCCTGCTAAGCCCATAAAGCTGCTTACTTCTGGTACATTTTTCTGGGAACTCCATTCCATAATAGCCTCTACCTTCACTAGATCCATGGTGATGCCTTCGCCAAATATAACATGCCCTAAGTAATGAATCCTCAATTGGTAAAAAGAGCATTTTGACAGTTTCCCGTATAAATGTTTTCTCATAAACATTGTAGTACCAAGCACAAATGTTCGTCATGTTCTTCCTTCATCCAAGAATATATCAATATGTCATCAATGAATACTTGAACAAAATTTTACAAGTATTCAGGAAACATCCCATTCAACAAACTCATGAATACCCTTGGGACGTTTGTCAGTCCAAATGGTAAAATGGTAAACTCATAGTGCTTGAACCTCGTATTAAATGAATTCCTAGGAATATCTTCCTCTTTAATTCGTAATTGGTGATATCCTGATCTCAATTTGATCTTTGAAAACACCATCGTGCCTTTCATTTTATCAAACAAACCGTGTATTCTAGGCAACAAATATTGGTTCTTGATTGTCGCCTTGTTCAGTTGACGATAGTAAATACAATGTTTCCATGACCCATCCTTATTTCTTACAAAAATAATAGGTGCAACCCAAGGCAACACACTTGGTCGTATAAGCCCCAAGTTCAACAACTCCATCAATTTCATTTTCAACTCCTGTAACTTAGGCATTGACATCCGATAAGGTGTTATTGCTATCGATTCAGTTCCAGGTTTCAAGTTGATTGTAAACTCCAACTCTCTTTTGGGCGAAAAACCTGGTAAATCTTCTATGAACACGTTAGAAAACCCTCATACTACCGGAAGGTTTTCTAATCGTTCTGCCTCTCCATTTTCGTTTAGTGCTAAGATTGAATATAACTTGCATCCTTTACACATGCTCTTCTGCAGTTGTAGAGAATAAACAAACATCAAGGAGACTCCCTGGAAACAAACCTCACCGTTGCAGGATTCATGCAACGGTGAATAAGCACCAGGATGAGCATAGTGGAATGGTGTTTGTCCTGGCAGTTATTCACTGATGCACGAATCCTGTGGGCCTTGCCCAAATATCCAGATGTAGTGTGTTCTACTGACTTGGATACTCTATCCCTCTCAACCAGATAGTCTCGTTGGTAATTTGTCTCTCCAAGTGTCCAACATCCATTCTTCAGTCCAGTACTCCTGGTCCCCGAAGTAGAAGTTGTCGACCTTCTAGCCTGAGATCCTAGTCTTTTCTATTGAACAGGCTTAAACTATTGTTGTTGCGGGAGAGGTTGGTGTTGATGCGATGGTCCTCTATAAGGATTCCTCTGTTGAGGATTCATTCGTCGAGGTGTCGTGAACGCGAGTCCTCTAGATGTATCTTGATACCCTGATGCATGTCTAGCTAGTGTTTAATGTTTTTGTTCTTTGGATGTCGTATGTCTAGTCAGTCTTGTAGGAGTCTTTCCCTAACCCCCGTTGGTTAGCTCTTCCTCAGCTATGAGGGTCTTTTGGACTGCATCGTGCAACGTCTGAGGCATTAGGATCTTTACCTTCCCACGAATGTTGAAGTTAAGTCAAAACACAAACTTGTTGACCTTTAGCTTCTTTGTGTTCAGAAGTGGAGCATACCTAAGAAGCTCCATGAATCAGGCCTCATACTCTAGCACCATACGACCACCCTGTCTTAAGTCATTGAACTCATTGAGCTAGTGCTAAATGAATTATTGTGACAAATACCTCTGTTAGAACTGCTCCTCGAATAGTTTCAATGACACGTCCTCGACGACCATGTTTAGTTGAGGTAGGAGCGTCTTCCACCATAGAAGAGCACTCTGGTCTTCAAATCAAGATCTAATATTGATTTGAATAGTAGTGATTTTTCTTCAGTTGATTGCAATGAATTGATTGTGTATTATAATTATATTGTGTCACATGTCACTTGTTGTAATGTTGTGTTAAAAAAATAGTATTTACCTCTTTTTACTCACTTTTGTTGTCATAACGTGATGATTCATTACACACTTTCCCCTCTTTACCATTTTCTTTATAGGAGTTTCCTTAATGACACATTCCCACTTGAAAATTTAATTCACTTTTTAATTAGATAATTTAGAATTATCTCCCCCTTACACTTGTCACCCTTTCCTTAAGTTGCACAAGAAATTCCACATTTTATTTTAATTAAATTCAATTTCTCTCATCCATCCTAAAAGCGCTCCTTAAATCACTCATATTTGTCTATTTATTCCTCTTATTCCCATTTAATGACTAACGACTTACTAAATCTGAGATGATTTAAAATAAGAATCTTCTTCTAGTTAGACTAGTGTTAACTAGACTCTAGATACCTTTCTATGCATACACATTCTTTCATCTTTATATTCCTTTCTTATATTAAATTCCAATTTGGTATTTTTTTGCACATATGTGTATTAAATCAATCTTAGGTTTATTTCATTTTTCTTAATTTCTTAAATTGATTTACCTCATTCCTATTTTGATTTAATTAATAAATTTATTTTTAGTCTTCTTACCAACTTAGACTTAATTTTCTTGAATAGGCTTAGACTTTCATTTGGGGATTCACAATTAATAATTTCAATCCTTAATTAATTAATTAATTAAATCCAGCAATGCTTAAATATTATAAAAGGTTTAATTATTCGCTCAAGGTTTTCTAGGCCACCTAGATTCTTTGACTCAAGTTTTATTTCCATGACGTTCCCTTCAAGACGCACTCCGTGCTCCAAGGGTTCCACTTGCCTTTGACTGGTTTTGGTAGTTGTCCAACCCTTGGATTCAACACTCCATTCAGAGGACCTTGTGAGAGACTAAGAGATTTTAAGGAATAAGGACCCTGCCTTATTGCGCACCCCTTAGAAATATTTGTGAGTGATTGTCTCAATCTACCCTCACGACATCTTGGACCTCTCGAACTAGGTAATCGTTAACCTACAATTTGTGCCACGACGAGATTGCTAGTAGGTCGTGACAGGGACTCTTCCACACTTCTCTCTCAATATCTGGTCTATGTGCATGACCCCTTTACTTCTTACGTGAGTCATATTAGAAATCATTTGTCCTCCTACCTTCATTACAAAACATTGTCAACAATCCATATACAACATTATAATATAATCAATCATATGCCACATATGCATAAATGAAATACTCAAAATAATACAATCCACTCCCTGACTCAATCTGAAGTCCAAGGGGTTTCATTGATGACATCGGCATCCACAATATATCAAGTTTGTTGCACACTCAGGGAAAACTTTTCATAGCATCTTTCAATACATATATATCAGATAAGGGTGAAATCATGAAGATGGGTTACACTTTTGCTTGTTTTATGAGAGAAAAAATTGTATTTTCACAAGTTATTCAACTTCCGGCATACAAAAGTATTTTTTTTATTTAGAATTTCACTTTACCGTAAAAATAAAACTTGTGAAGGATTGTGTTAGCTTTCCAATGACTATTTTTCAAAAAAAAATTATCACGATTTGATATGTCAATTTGAAAATTGTTTAACAGTATGTTCCTTAAACATGAAATGAATGATAATGAGTTACTTATTTATACAACAATGTATCTATTATTATACTTATGTTTTTAAGAAATGAAATATACTGCAACAATCTACAGAGACTCTATTTTATTATGACTATAATTTTGAATCTAACGGATGAATATTATAATTTCTAGAATTTTTTTAAGTTGACCAAGCTGAAAACGTTGCAAATTTTAAACACATGTTTTTCTACACATTGTATCTATCTTAATTTTTACTCAAAACTAAAATATAAATATTCCCTTTTGAAAAGAACAGTTTAAGGATTATGAATATATTTTTTTCCAATTTTTTCATTGTATATTTTTAGAGATACCGATATTTCATTTCACCAAATCATAATGTCTGCTGAAAATATTATGTAGTGATTTTTTTTTAAATTGAATAAAATTAGATAAAAATAAAGAAAAGGAAAACAAATTATAGGAATTGAAAGTAGATTCAATTTTGGAAACGCTGGTGTCATTTTCGAAACCAAATTCTCAGTATTTGCAGGAGTCTGCAACCTCCGAAGTTCAGTTAAGATTGGGGCAATTCTCTGGTTTTAGTTTTCAGTCCCAATTTCTTGTTTTCGGCTGAAATAATAGTTCGGCCGAAAAAATAATATTTCAACTGAAAGACTAAAATCTAACAGAAACCATCAAAACTAAACGGTTTCCAATTTTTTCGACCGAAAAACCATTCTTTCGGCCGAAAGACTGTCAAACAAATTTCGTCCGTCAGAAAAAATGAAACGACACGTCGTATCGTTTTCTTTCGCGCCAAATTGTATAAATAGGCTTTCGGCCAAACACATTTAACACAATTCATCGGATGGACAGACAAATATAAGCTCAAGGATAGGGATTTCAAAGAATTTATATTACTGATTGCAACTGTATTCTTTTCTTTCTTTATTTCTTCCCTCTGTTCCATAGGCTTAATTGGAGGATCGATATCGATACATGGTGGTTTTCTAGAGCACTTA
>SNQJ01S0254197.1:0-12642 GCA_010110895.2 Picea sitchensis
GGCTAGTCAAGCAGTGAGGTTTATATTTTTCTCTATTGTTCCTTTCCTTTCTTGTTTTTTGTTGTTTTTTCATGTTTGATGCATGCACGGCCTATTAGAATCTCTCTGTTGTTTTTCTCACTGTTTGATGCATGCACGGCCTATTAGAATCTCTCTCTCACACACACACACACACACACACACACACACACACACACATACACATGCATGTGTGACCTATAGCCATTTTTTGTGGACTCAAATGAGCAAAGTCTCCTATCCAAAGCAAGGCTTCACAATAATATACACACACAGATGTGTGACCTATAGTAATTTTTTTAGGAGCAAATGAGAAAGTTCCTATCCCAAAGCATTTCACACACACACACACACACACACACATATGTGAAATCTATAGTCACTATTTTAGGAGAAAATGAGAAAATCTTATCCAAATCAAGGATTTTATTTTTCATCATATATACGTGGTAGTTTTATGTTGCATTCTAGGCAGCTATTCTGCCAAAGGCCATGGAAATTTTGATTTGTTGTCTATAGTTTTTTTTCCTCCCATAGAACATAAAAACCGTAGGGACTATAAGTTGATTATGAAGAGATTTTTGGATGAAGTTTTAAGTCCTAAATACATGTAAAAAACATCACATAAAAAGACAAGAACTAAGTTGCATGCAAATATTGTTATTGAAACAAAGGCTTGAGGATTTAATGAGGTCATTTTGTAGTATAAGAACATTTTTACTTTAGTAACTTGTAACTATGTGTGACAATGATAATAGGTCATGATGTCGAAGGTATGTATTTAGGGAAGTTGTATACTATGAAAGGATTGTCCTTCAAAACTTGTTTACATAAATGTCTTCCCATGAATAGTGTTGTCTTTGTAATGACTTGTCACAACCCCTTACCACAATATTTCTAGTATCATCCCCAATGTCCACTAAAAAAATCATAACATGGTACTTGGACAAAGAGCCTTGATGATCACAATTATGGCATTACAAGCCATGGTGTTGTTGAAAATATCAAAGAAGTTGGGATGACCAAATGCATAATGCCATATCATTGTATTTTTGGCCCTCTCAAATAAAACTCCCTCGTTTAACATGCACTTGTTGAAACAATGCCACAATTCACTCATTGTTCCATGTGAACAACATCAACACCATAAACAACTCCCACTCTTTCACAAGCCACTTGTATGCAAGTGGCTTTGACTTTCCAATGACTCATGGAATTGATTAGGTGAGTGTGGTTTAGCAACAAGTAACAAGGTGATTGGGATTGTATTAAAGTGGAGACTCATGTCCCAAAAATCTTGAATGGTTGTACATGAAGCCAAGTGAAAGTATTGGGTGACTTTGACAACATATATATGCCCCTCATAGCATGATAGCTTAGCCAAAATGATTTTATAAGAATTATTTCTCAAAAGAAAATCTTGAAGCAATGTCCCCAAGTATGATCATTCCAATCCCACCCCTTACGTCCACCAAGGAATATAATATGTGGAAGTCATGGCACTTGCATAAAACATCCTTCATCGTGATTCTAATGTTGCAAATTGTGATGTTTTTGAAGAGATTGTTGAATTGAGATCAACGGGTGTGTAAGACCGGATCTCTACCCCATTGGTCCTCTCCAACTAAATTCCCTAGTAAACACACAATATTTGAAATGATGCCATGATACCAAAATTATTTTTAAATATTTTTTTAATAAATACATGATTTTTTAAATTTAAAAATAAAAATATTAAGAAAATTTTTAAAGAGATTTATCTCTTAGGACATGTCGATTCAAATTTTTTAATTAAAGTTTAATGTTAAATATTTTTTCACTTAATCATTGCCACATATACTCATCTTTGTTTCACATGAAAAATAAGGTTTATGTAATTCACTCGGCCCCCTAACCCTACTTAGGCTAGTGGGATGTCAAAAATCCTCTTCCACTACAACTCAAATCTTGGGTCTTAACCCACGGGTAGCAACCTACTCACATGTACCATTTATTTGGTTCTTACGTGGCCTGAAAGGGTATAAGGTCTTACAAAATTTAATATTTCCCACAACCTCTGTCCTACATGGCTTCCACATGGACTTCTCCACATCATCTGCACCAATGGGAATATTATTGTGTGTATTGGCACGGTAGTGACATGTCCTCAAACATGTTATTCTTTAACATCAATCCCTCAGTGAAATGCTTCTATGCAGCCAAAAGATGAACATATCTAGATGGATAGCTCTGGCTCGCTTGGCTTGGGATAGATTGACAGCTCGCAATGATTCATGTTCTTTCTCATCAGGAATATGGGTCATGCAATTCCCCAACCTATTCCCCGATCCATTATTTTCGACAGCCTCACTTCTGATAGATCCAATGATAAGTAGATGGGGAAAATCTATGGTCTCAATTCATTCTAAACATTCAATGCATGACGGATAATGGTCTCACCCAATCCCCTTCCCTCTCTTGATAGGTTGGGTTGATCTACAATTGATATCTCATCAGATAGACTCCTTAGTATATCAATGGTTCTCATTCCCTCCATTAGGAAGTACTCATTTTTACCACCTCTTGGTTCTTCCAAATAGCTCTTTCCAAACTAGGGTCTTCCAATGGATTTGATGGTCATCATACCCTCTCATCCAATGGTCAGGGATCCCTCGAATATCATATCCACTCGATGGTTAACCAACACTACCACTCCAGTGGGTTTCTCTTATCGGGTTGGGCCCCCATCGTAAACAATGGCTCAGATATCATCAGTTGAACCTCAAACAGATCTATGGCTCTAGTCCTCTCAGACCTTCATCTTCAGGGTTCTCTCATCAAAAAATACTCCAACCTAATCTCTGCAAATCAATCTTGAACTCCACCTTTCTGATAGGCTTATCACATTGATGAATGACAGATCTATGGTCCAGATATTGTTGGCCTATCCTATTGATATATTGACAACTCTTGTCGATTTGCAGCTTCCCCATAAGAAAGTTCACCTCGACATCACTTCCAGTTTTCTCCAAAATTCTCCTCTCTCGAAAGGATTTCTCTGAAGCCTAGATGTCTAACGAATGGTCATGATTGACTCTTCAAATCAAAACAGTGATTGAGGTTTCTTCTTGGGTTTAAGTTTTCAACAGGTTTAAGGGGTGTTTCAAGGTGTACATCCTCTCAACCTTCTTGGAATTGCTACCAATTTTTAACCCCGATCCTTCATACTTCTAACCCACTTCTTTAAAACATAGGCAATGCCTCCCAGTGACCCTAGGGTGAATATTTTCTCATCTTGAAAACTTTCCATTCAACAACATGGGAAAAACACAAATTTATAGGCCTCCATTCGACCTTTCAAACAATATCATCTCAGGTAATTAGTCAATCCTTTAGAAGGGACTACATTGCACCATTGAAACTCAAACTTTAGTATTGATTCATTATATCTAAGCTACCTATGAAAACATAATTTAATTCACATTTATAAACAAACATTTGTTGGATACAATAATAAACACTTATCTCTTTCTGTTTATACTGAAACCAAACAACTTATTGAGGGTGAATGCCTTTCCACCCAATTGTAGGCTCTATTGCACTTTTTCTCTCTAAAACAAGACAACCTTTTGTTAGCCCATCATACCATCAGGGGACTCTCACAAGTTGGTTCTCAGGTTAAAGAACATGTCAAGAAGGTTACTCTCCTTCACTACACTGGAAACAACAGAAATCCCCTATTCTCACTAAGCCCAGGGCCTCCATGAACTTACAAGGTACATTCCCATCTGGATTTCTTCAACATAAGGGATCCCCTTCACTATTTTATAGTCCCTCAATAACCTCCCCTTAACAATGTCGGTTTCTTTCCAGCAAAGCACCAACTTGTGTCCCTCTATATTCCAGTTGGGATATGGGTATTCTCTATTCCAATGTCAACCATTCATGTCTTGGGAAAGCTTCATGTTTTCCTCATGGAAAAGTCTCATTTATCCCTACTCTGGTCTGTGTGCATGAGTTATCTCTACTCATTCGTGATACCACACTATGTCCATTACCTCTTTCTCCTCATTCATTTTCCTGATATGGAACATTTTATTTTTGCTCAAGTTTCCCAAACTCACTTTTGTTAGAACCAAACACCTAAGGGAAAGCTCATGAATTGAAGGGTCACTTTTAGGTACACCTAGATGATAGCTACAGTCAATCCTTGACTCCTCCAAGTACAAGTTCTAAAGGAAGTCATAACTACTCCAAATACCTTATATGATTCCATTAACAGGTTTCTTTTGAACAAGGCGAACAAGGTACTACAAATAAGCTAGTCATTCAAGGTCATTCAGGTGTAGGTTGTTTTAGCGCATAAAATGTTCAAGAGTCAAAAAATTTGACCTTAGTCCATGTAATAATCTTGGTGTCATGATAGTTTTCATCATCATGAAAGAAATATGGGTCATCATTGGTATCCTAAACCATGGCTATTTTCAAGTTTGTTATACCAAATGAGAAATTTATAGTTTCCTCTTGCAACAGTAATCTTATCTACTATATTACTATGCAATGCAAACTGTGCGCTGCAAACTGGTGTTGCAAACCATCTTTTTTACACAGGGTTGCTTCAAGTATGCATGTCTGCAACCTCATCCAAGTTGGATTTTTGTTCTTCTTTTCTCACCTCCTACTTGCAGCCTGTTCATCCTCCAATTGTTGTTGTGCATACAATTACAACTTACGTGATGATTTTGGGTCTTAAGCTAAATTTAGTATCTTCATATGATTTCTCCAACGTTAATTGATGTTTCAATAGTTTTGTAGCAGGATCTGGAAGGTTTTTCCCAACTTCTTATACAAGTTTTAAAGTTTGGAATCATTTTGGAGGTAAACAGGAACATACAAGAAAGTTCACAACGTGTGCTGTCAAAGGCGCTGCAAACTAGTATTTTGGGACAGTTTGCAGCAAATTAGTACACAACGGAGTCATTATTTCATCATAACTTTTAAATGTCGATCTGGGTTCTTCTAAATTTTTTTGTGGAGATGAATCATAATATCATGGACTTGCTGAAAAAAATCATCCTGACCCAGTTCGTTGTTTAAGAGAAAAGTTGAAATCATCACCTACAGGAAAATTCGCATCACATGTTGTCAAAGGTGCTACGAACACTAACAGTTTGAAAATTATGAGTTGTAGAAGGGATGCCACTTGTCTGAGGGGGTTCAAATGGTTTCCTAGGAGGTATTTGGACATGAGTGACATTTTTTCTATCACCAGATCAAGCAACATGACACGTTTCAAAAGACATTTATCATAATAGACAAGATCCCAAAAAATAAGAATTTGTTATGTTTTTGTTGGAATCTTTTGTAACAGACTCCTAAATGGAGGGGGATACTATGTATATCCTTGGTTTTGACCTCCTTAGAGTAGAGAGATATCATTCACTATATATGAAGGGGGTTTTGATAAGGAAAGGGTTGGATTCATGATCCAAGAGAGGAGAGAGCTAGAGGAGCAAGTTTTGTTGCTTTTTTTTTTGTAAGCCTGAGGGCATTCATGTTTTAATCATTTTTGTTATTGAAGATCCATGAGAGTTTTTCCACCGGATTGTATTATTTGTTTTCTATTTTTATTTTCATCCTCTTTGTTGGACCTTGACCAAGTTTTGGAGATTCTTGGTTATGTTGACCTATTTTTGGACTTCGACAGCCTGTCAAAGGAGGAGCGCAAGACGAAGAGGAGATCACGGGATCTCGGCCCCATTTTGGGTCCTTTTTGGGATGTGGGATTATGTAATAGGAATGGGACATCGGCCCATGGGTTTACCTATGTTTAGGCCTATTTTGTATATATAAATAGATGCTTAGGGTAGATAGAGGAGGTAGTGGTGCATCTATGTGATGTGAATGTATGCTAAGTGAAGGTAGAGTATGTAAGTGCTTTGTGCATGACTATAAGAGATGTGTAGAGATAACTGCAGGTCCTTGTAGAATATTGTGGAAGGCTTAGTGTTGTAATGCAAGGAAGAATGATCTAGCGAGCTGCGCAAATCTTATGTCTTATGCAGAGTAAGGATTTGAGGCTCTGTGCTTGTAACTGATTGACTGAAGACAATAAAGAATAAGAGTTGGTGGACGTAGCCCCAGGGTGGGGGTGAACCACATAAACACTGTGTTATGTTTATTTTTGCTTTGTCTTGATGTGTTCACATGTTATTTGCTAATTGATTTGATGTATTTAGATAGATCTACTTATGCTTTGTGCTTATTATATTTGAGATTGTTAGATCTGATCTATATGTCTATGCTTAGTGCTTTATACATTAGATTAGTGTGAATGTTGCGAAGCTCTGTTTTATCAGCGAAGTGGTTATTGATTTCATATTGAGGAACTGACGGTGCTAAGTTCTTTATTAAGTAGTACAATCACAGATCTATGTCCCAGCTAAGGTTGCAGACACCTGAGTCTTGCAACCACCGTTGCCTCTACCTCGGGTGAGACTTCATCTGTTTCACAGGTGTTGCTGAAAGGGTCAGTAGTTAGGGCTTTGTTGGTGCATTGTTGTAGCATTGACCCCTGGGTCTACCCCTATGCCAACAAATGGTTCTGTTGTCGAGACATGAAACTGTGATTGTTGGGAACTGAGAAAGAAGAATCTTTGTGCAAATATTCGACCTGAGATTGTGAAAGATCTATGCGTAGATATGTTCCCTAGTGCACAATATCCTACTCGATTTATAAATCTCTATGCTAAAGAAGAAATCTCGATCTGAAGAAATGATGTCGGATCTAAAGGAAAAAAGCAAGATCTGAAAGCTTTGTGCTCTAAGAAAGGAAAAAGTGATAATCTATGATTAAAAGAGGTAATACTTGCAAGCTATGTGCTCTGATAAAAGGTAAGAATAGTTAAAAGTTTTAGATCTGAAAGTTTTGTGCTCTGTAGAAGTAAGATAAGTGGAATTTTTTGTTTCTAAAGTATGGATCCAGGTATGATTGATAGGTTTTGTCCTAGCTTGAAAACTAGGGTATTAATAAATGAAATAAGGCTTGATATGAGTATATCTGATAAGAATAGTGAAAGATATGTTATACCTAAGAATAGAAAGAATGTTTGGACTAACAAATCGATGCAGGATCCTAGAAATAATTTTTTGCAGGTTAGCTACCATGATCCTAGTGCACAGTACTAGAGAAGTTGGGGATCATTTAAAAGAAAGAGAGAATTAACCCTCTGTTATAGTTGCAGAAGACTAGGACATCTTGCTAAGGAATGCCCTGTGAAAATACCTGGTTGTCTTTGTTGTAAATCTATGGACCATGAAGTGTTAGATTTCAATAGAATTATTGCTAAGATGGAAGAAATGAATCTCAATAAATAAAACCCTAAGGCAGATCCAAAAATGGAGGAACCCCAGAAAGAATCAAAGAAAGTATTGTTGCAAATAAACGAAACCCTGAATGACCATTGACATGTCAAACTATCAGAGATCTTCAAGGAAAAATAATGCATTGAAGTAAGAATAGGAGACTTCGACATTGACTGTATTCTCTATGAAGAAACACAGGTGAATATCATGACAGAAAGAACTTGGGATCAAGCCATAGGGAATCCTGCTATGATCCCTTCATTAGGAGGAATAGGACTATTCATAGGAAAGTTAATAAACCTATGTGGAAATCTCGCTCGCATACCTATGAACGCTAATGGAACTTTGACAAAAGAAGAGTTTGAGATTATTAAATTTATTGAAGATAGTGCCTCGTTTACCATGTTACTAGGAAAACCTTGGATTAATAGAGATCAAACTAGACGAAAAGAAGAAGAATAAGTTTTGGAACAAAAGAAACAAGAGTTAAAATATTTCATGACCAGAAGGATCGCACAATTGATTGCAGAACAGGAGAATAGATCGAAGCTATTTAACACTAGAAACCCAGATGTTGAAGCTAAGAAAACAGTAGAGGATCCACAAAATACTGAAGTACCTACCCCAGATAGAGATGAAGTATTATCCATGAACCCTAGGGAATAATCTCAACATCGTGAAGTGATTATGACCAAACAAGATAAGAATCAGAATGCAAAAAGGAATACAGAAATGAAGCTCACTGGAAAAAAGGCTAGAAAGTTAAGTAAGAAGAGAGCTAAGATTGAAAAGTTGCAGAAGGTTCCAGAGGGAACTTCGTAGACAAAAAAAATTCAGAATGGGAGCTTCATCGAGATATCAGAACAGTGACACATGGCACTTCTCCATGACGAAGCAATATAGTCGTTGGGGACATTATAATCGTTCGATCGATGCTCCGAATGGGCAGAAAGGCAATTATGGTTCATCATCAGACCGTTGGACCACGCCATAATGGACTGAAAAAGAGTTAATGGAGACCTCATACCCGTTGTAAACGAACCGTTTTCAAGTTCCCTATTTATCCCGCTGTGCCACACACTGAGAACACTTTTGCCAATTGAGAATTCGAGCCCGCATACTAAGTCAATTTTACACAGTGATCATCACACTCTTTCTCTCTATTTCATTATTGTGTCTAAGTTGTTCCCCGAACCCACAATTGTTCACCCCGAGTGCGTATGTTGGAAGAATTGAGCGTTGTAGAGAAAGCTATTGAAGAAATTTTGATCGACCTGGTGACTGAAAGAGTCATATCAGAAAGAGGATTATCCATAGGTGTACAAGCATCATCCATGAGAGGACTTCCAGACTCTCTGTCAACTGCTCGAGCCGTACCATCCCGGCCAGCCTATGAAAAGAGAACCAAGCACAGAGATGATCTCATGAATGCTAAGTTGATTCTGAGCATTTTACCCCCCTATCTACCACCTCTGAATGGCGCAATCAATCGAGACAGTGTGCCCAGAGAATTTGAGTATGTTTTGGTCACTACATACCTCCTGAAAGGGATACACGCAGTTTGCGTAAACCAATAAAAGATTGCAGCATTGAATTTTAGCGACTTCAACCTCGGTGAAAGGAAGGTCTACAACATGCTCACCCCACATAAATACCTGACCAGAACAAAGGGAAATAATTCAAATATAGTTCCCCACTCATGGACTCTGAACCTTGCGCAGTCCACACTGCTCAATGTCATGAAGATTCCTCACTTCGGAAGGCACCAATAAGTGAATGCATGCATCAAGTTATTGATGTCCCATTATCATGGCAGATACTTGTGGTTAAACCGTCGTATCACAGTGGATTTGACATTGATCAATCAGATCACCGGGCTTAGTATGCAAGGACCCAACCCATAGTATCTCTATCCTGGAAAAGCCATGGACCGCGCTCTCGCACAAAGGATCAAGGACACTTATGGAGATGTCGAGAAGGGAATGTGAGGCTACAAGGTAGCTTCTATCCAGAGCGATGCAGTGCATCTTTCCTGTCAGTTGATCGAAGGAAAGTTAGTCCGCAAGAACCGACCCACCCAAGTGACTGGTTTTGTAGTCGACCTCATAGGAAAGTGCGCAGAGGGCCTACAAATGAATTGGGCAAAGGACCTAGTGAACTAGTTGGAACTGGACTGTAGGGAAGTGCAAGATCAAGGATATGAGTTCCACTTCAGCTGGCTTCTACTCCTGATCACTTTCATCGCATGGGAGATGTCGGAAGGTGCGACCTTCCTAGACATCGAGCCCTTTGAACCTTTGACCGTGAAGTTGAGTACATTATGGTATTCCAGTGACATGAACAAGCAATGGTAGTCAAATTCCATATTCCACAAATATTACAACCAGCTGAAGACAACCATACAGTCTGAGCCTCGCATCACGCTGAATACTCTCCACAGGTTTCGGCCCTTAATGAAATTCAGCATGGACTGCCATTTCATTTATATTACAACGCGCGTTGACGAGCACAAGCAGCAACTTCAGTCTTACTACAAGATAACAGAGGAGGACTTAGAAGAGACTACTAAAGACTGGTCGGTGGACCTCCTCATTCTAGTAGATCCTATAAAGATGTCCAACATTGACAGTCTAGAAGCAGCGCATGATACACTTGGACCCAGGAAGACAAAGAAAAATGAATAAGCCCAATACATAAGTAGTACCTCAGTGAAGACTACTTCAATCTCACATGTGCAAGGAGGATATGGCGCAGAAGTTGAATAGAAGAAAGGTGAGGTTACACCACCTAGAGACGAGGAGGATCCCTCAAAGAAAAGGAAGGTTTCCCCCCCGAAGCCTTTTTCTTGGAAGAAATCAAAAGCCTCTATGACCAAAATGTATACTACCTCACCTTAGATGACTTCGATTTCATCGTAGCAGCACTGAACGATGCTTCGTTGGAGATAACGGAGAAGAAAGAGGCTTAGCAGGAGGATATATACAATCGAATTAAGGTTGAAATTCAAGGGGTGCAACAGGCACTACAGTCCAGCCGCGCAGTTTCCATTATGCCTCTGCCATTAGAAACACCAGAAATAGGAGATGAGTCAGCTCAACTCCATCGAATTGTTGATACAGTCGAAGCTTGCCTTCGACGATTGCCTTCGACGAGCACCAGAAGAAACATCTCAAACCACCTAGGCTTTAGCACAAGTACAGGGAGACCTTTTACAGAAACATAGTATTGCAGAATGGGAAAATCTTGCTCTCCAAGCGAAGTGGGATGAAGAAAGAGCACAGCTGTAACAAAGCAAGGAACAGTTTCATGGAGAAACTCGAAGTAAAGGAAAGGGTCAACAGAGCACTTAGCTCTATGACAGTTATAGAAGTAAAGGCCAAAGAGAGAGTCCCACAGCAGGTGGCACAACTTGAAGAAGTGATTCAGTAACGCATAGCATATTTGGAGCTACATGCAGTGCCCGAGACCCGGCAAGATGTAAGAAACCAAAGGGAAGCAACCGTCAGGAGTGCAGTTGAGAGACTGAAGGCTCTTGTCGGGGAGTGAAAGTAGTTGAGTAACCATAGTGCCCAAATGTATGAGAAGCTCATTGAGAATTTGGAATTGCAGGCACTGGAGTCGCAGCTTCAGGAATTGAAGCATCATGCAGACACACTACAGGCACAGCTGAAGGCCCTGTCAGTTGTAGACAGAATGAAGAGATCTCAAGAGATATGAATTGCCCAATAGTAGATCCATATGATCCAGAGAAAAGTTATGGAAATAACTCAATAGCTCCAACCTGTGCAAGATAAGGCCTATCAGTTGTTTACAGAGGTTGAAAGCCGGGGACCAGAGCTAGAACAGGTTGTCACCACAGCAGAACGGTGCCTAGAAGGGCCAGTGAATGATGCAATCATCTAGGAGTTCATTGAGAAAGAAGTCATAGAAAAGTAGCAGGTTGAAGCATCTCAAGCCAAACTCGAGGCGTTCAAAGTATAACTGATCAGACCAGAGATACTCGAGATGAGTCACAGGTGAGTGTTGGGGGCCTGTTAGCCCTTGACCAAGTTTTGGATATTCTTGGTTAGGTTGACCTATTTTTGGAATTTGATAGCCTATCAAAGGAGGAGTGCAAGATGAAGAGGATATCATAGGATATCGTCCCCTTTTTGGGTCCTTTTCGGGATGTGGGATTATGTAACAGGAATGGGACATCGACCCATGGGTTTACCTATGTTTAGGCTTATTTTGTATATATAAATAGATGCTTAGGCTAGATAGAGGAGGTAGTGGTGCATCTATGTGATGTGAATGTATGCTAAGTGCAAGTAGAGTATGTAAGTGCTTTGTGCATGACTATAAGATACGTGCAGAGCTAACTGCAGGTCCTTGTAGAAGATTGTGGAAGTCTTAGTGTTGTAACACAAGGAAGAAGGATCTAGCGAGCTGTGCAGATCTTATGTCCCGTGCAGAGTAAGGGTTTGAGGCTTTGTTCTTGTAACCGATTGACTGAAGACAATAAAGAAGAAGAGTTGGTGGACGTAGCCCCAGGGTGGGGGTGAACCACGTAAACACTGTGTTATGATGCTTTGTGCTTTGTCTTGATGTGTTCACATGTTATTTGCTAAGTGCTTTGATGTATTTAGATATATCTACTTATTCTTTGAGCTTATTATATGTGAGAATGTTAGATCTGATCTATATGGCTATGCTTAGTGCTTGATACATTAGATTAGTGTGAATGTTGTGAAGCTATGTTTTATCAGCGAAGTGGATATTGATTGCATATTGAGGAATTGACGGTGCTAAGTGCTTTATTAAGTAGTACAATCATAGATCTGTGTCCCAGCTAAGGTTGCAGACACCTGAGTCTTGCAACCACCCCTGCCTCTACCTCAGGTGAGACTTCATCTTCTTTGTAGGTGTTGCCGAAAGGGCCGGTAGTTAGGGATTTGTTGGTGCACTGTTGTAGCGTTGAACCCTGGGTCTGCCCCTGTGCCAACACTCTTGCTTGAATATATTGCAAGTTTTGAGGATCATAGCTGCCATTGATTGATGGTTTCATGAACAGCAGAGGATTTGTTGTAGCTTCCCATTAAATCATTGTTTATTGTTTAAGAAATATTTAATCTGTTTACAGAAAGGATATTTGAACGATGGATGTTCTTCCTTTTGTCATTTTCTCTATGCTTCTACCCATAATTATATAAAACCTTTTGTTTGTTATGCAGCTTGATTTCCTTCACTGAATAAGGTGTTTATGACTCCTTACGCAATGGTAGCTACTGATCTACAGTT
>SNQJ01S0254199.1:0-12642 GCA_010110895.2 Picea sitchensis
AAAAACCTAACCCTAGGAGATGAAGCGCCAAAAGTCATGTGGGCCCCATTTGGGTAAGTTGGTGCCTCAACTTCCCTGGGTCGTAACTTTTGCATACGATCTCCGTTTTAGGCGTGTGATAGCTCGTTGGAAAGGTATCATCAAGGGGATTCATTTTGGGGGCTCAATCATTCCTTTGGCTATAATTGAGAACCTCTATCTTGAAAAACCTTCATTTAGGCCCTTAAAATGGCCCCGAAAGTTAAAACCTGCTAAAAATAGTAAATTGCCAAAATTGCCAGAAACATGTTTTAGGCCAGTTAGAGAAGGTCGGTGGCCATCAATATCCACCTGGATCATAATGTCTTGTTTGAGGTTTTTTTTTATTTCCTCTATTGAGGCGACGATGGAGGAAAGCATGTTTTTATTGATGGTGGCAATATTGGTACTGAGTTGTCTCAATTCTTTTTGTGTCTCTATGAAATTAGATTGAAAGGTATTGAAGCGAGCTTCTACGTCTTGGCTATGGGTATGGGCCATGATGATGAAGGAACTGAAAAGGGGCAAGTGGGGTAAAAAAATTGTTGAAAAATGATGGGTATGAATGTGATAAGGGAAAAGAGAGAAATCCAATGGAATAGGTCTCAAATAATGGTGCAATAGGATCCATAATTTTTTTGTTTACACTTGTTGAGTTATACTCTGATCTGAATAATATTTCAGTGATGAAATTCCCAAATGCTTAAGTAGGAAGAAATGTGTAGTGATTTGGTAACTCGAACGAAAGAGACATAGTTGTGCAGCAATAGATCTTATCTTTTTTTTTTGTTTCTATCCCCAAAGTTTAGGTAATTAAGGGTTTTATAGACAAGGGTTTGCCCTGTGCTCTATCTCTTTGATATACGTGCAAGTTCCAACAATAGTACTCGACCCAATATCTCAAAGCACCAACTAAGGAGGTTAGACCATGCCCTTAGCCATACAACCCGACTACCTAGGTACTAGAGAGTATCTTTCCATTACCGAGTGTTGTTCTCAGTGGCACTGTAACAATCAGGAATCTGATTGTTTTATCTAAAGAGGGCTTCAGAAAATCTAGGTTGATCTGTATACAAGTGTTGTTTGATACGTTACCACTCGAAGGGGGTACTAACAAGGGTTACAAGGGTGGCCAACAGATGTACGCTTAAGTACTAGTTGTATTTCATGCATGTATGAATCCCCAAACACGAGTTTATGCGTGTAACGACAAATCTTTGTAGCTTAAAGACATTGGAATATGTCTCTACCCTAAAAAAATTAACCCATAATTTTATGCCGAGGAAAGTTCTATGATACCACTTGTAATATTCCAGATATAAAAATATGAAAAACAAAAATAAAATGCTAGAACTAGAAGATGAAAAACAATATAACAATAACAACACCATAATAATACCAAAAGATACACAAATAACACCAAAAAGAGCATTTTGATTACTGAAGCCTCAGTGAGAGGAGCAGCAGTTGTCGATCTTGACCTGTTCCTACTCGCAGTGCGTTGTTGTAATCTTCTTCTGATAGATTCTGAGAGAGTTAGAAGATCATAATATTGACCATTCCCATCTCTTAACAGAACCTGAGTGAGAGGAGCAGTCGTAGTTGTTCTCGATCTCGACCTACTCCTTCTCATAGTGTGTTCTTCTAATATTCTTCGGATAGCTTCTAAGATAGTACACACATCACGATTAGTCTCTTCTATTACCTGCAACTGACTAAGAGGAGCAGTTGTAGATGTTTCTCGATCTCGATCTCCTGATCTTCATGATTCGTCTTCCATGTCGAAGATAAAAACAAATGAATGGGTAGTCGTGACGTGATCAGATGACCCAGCAATGGAAGTGGTTTTGAATTTTGAAATTTTGACTTCTTTATTTATAAGATGAGATTGGGCTCAATGAATAGACGTAACCTATGAAATGGATATTTGGACTTCCACTAAGACTATGAGTGTGGTTAGAAGGTATTGTGTTTAAAGTAAAGATAAATAATAAACAACACATGATAAGGAAACAATTATGATTTCCTACGGAAACCCTTCTCTCAGAAAAACCCTACAATCCAAAGCATGTTCAGTGTATTCCTTAGCACCTAACAATAGTTAGGTTACATTTTCAGAGTTGTTTTGAATGGTTTGAATGGATGGTTTGTGAATGAATATGGAGATGAAGACTATCTAATTGGATAAATGAAATCTAACATATTTTATCATAACTAGGAGCTAACATGTTTTATCGTAACTAGGAGCTAACTATGGTAACTGAATGAGTAGTTGAGAGGAAGCTAATCTGTGTAAATAACTTCACTCAAACATTTGTTATAAAGAAGCAAAGTTAGATAACACACCCATATGAATACTTAATGAGAATAGTCTAAATCATATTATCACATACATTATCAACTCATATACTCAAGACATAAAAATAATAAAGAATAGCAAAGTTGCGAGAATAATATTAATTGCTTAAGAAAATTCTATAGGAAAAATATATTCTTATATCACATGTAAATAGTAGACAATTTGCTAAAAATAGTTCACAGCAAACAACAACCATTTCGTGCACAGATTGTAGGACATCCTAACAAACTAGTATACATACCAAGAACTGCGCAGAGGAACTATGAGTTGGACAGTATTACAGCTGAACTTTACAGTCACTTTCTCATATGAGCATGAAAACCCAAACATAAACACAACACTTAAACAAATCATAGTGGTGATATTCATTAAGGAACCAAAAGTTGAACTTGTGACAGAAGAACAACAGCAAAACAAACATACAGTGAAAGAACTATTGTCATGCTATCATGTGCAGGAAGAAGAACCATATGAAAATGGTTGGCACTATTCAAATTGAGGAAGTTGAAGGTGAGAGAGAAGTGGAAGGTCCACCTCTAGAATCAAAAGTAATTGTTGCACCGATCAAGGTGAAGAAAGTCAACATCGGGACAGTTGAGAATCCCAAAATGGCCGGCATTGCAGACTATTGGGATGAACAAACTGTGGAAAGTATAACAGAGTTACTGCACGATTACAACGACCTATTCCCAACAACGTTGACAGAAATGTAAGGCATAGCAAGAGAGATAGGAGAAATGAAGATATCACTCAGAGCCCGAGCAAGACCGACCAGATAATGACCATACAGATTAAACCTGATATATAAGCAAAAAGTCAAAGATGAGATCGATAAGATGTTCGAGGCTGGAATCATAGAACCTGTAGAAGAATTTAAATGGATAAGCCCGATTGTAGTTCAGAAAAAGAAACAAGTGAGGATAAGAATATGTGTTGACTTGAGGAAGTTGAACGATGTGTGCCTATATGACAAGTTCCCTACCCTGTTCACAGATGAAGTCTTGGAGAATGTAGGAGAACATGAAGCTTATTCATTCACTCACAGATTCTCAGGACACCATCAGATCAAGATAGCACCAGAATATAGATACAAGACCAATTTTTCAACGGAATGGGGATCCTACCAGTATACAATCATGTTGTTTGGACTCAACAATCCACCAACAATATTCTCCAGAGTAGTCATAGTTGCATTTAAAGAGTTTATCCACTAGTTTCTAGAGGTATATCTGGATGATTGGACGATCTATAGTCTATTGAAAGACCATGTAGAGGCCTTATGGATGATGTTAGAAAGATGCAGGAAGTTCCAGATATCGTTGAATATCAAGAAATACATCTTCAAAACACCTTTTGAGATACTATTGGGCCATATAGTATGCACACAAGGTTTGCTAGTAGATCCTACCAAGATTGTCGTAATTGTTAACCTGCCACCACCAAAAATACTCCAACAATTGAGAGAGACATTGGAACACACAGTATACTACAGGAAATTTTGATGCAAGAGCATCATAAGCAGCCAAGCAAGCGACGTAAAAGCAAGAGACAGCTGGAAAAGCATCAGCGCACATTTTTAAGTGTTTTGATATTACTGAATGGACATTAATGTAATAGTTAAGGGAAGCGAACTTATATTTATATCTAGATGTTGTAAACAGATCTTGAGTGTTGCTCTCATCTGTAGTATGTAAAGGCATTTATGCATAATGAATGCAAGTAGGTAGATTTAATTTAATAGATTAGACAGTTTAGAAATATAGAAGGGAAAACGGATATAGACACCCTCACCCTTGTATCATTGTAATTTTTTGGGATGATTAGTTAGAAGGAATAAGTTGTAGAGCTGAAGCAGAGAGATGTAGAGAATAACCCATGTGAAGGAGCACTTGAGTTAATATATGAAACTTTGACTCAATTTTCATGGTGTTATGATGCTTACTGTTTACATTTGTTGAATTGTTTGCTTACAGTTGATTTGTTTCTCTATTATGCATTTGTTTCAATGTTGTGTTATGTGTGATTTCAAGATGAATGAATGAAGTCTGAGAGAGGAGAAGAATGAGTTTCAATTGTTTCTCTACCTGAGAATTATTGCAAGGAGTGTAGTGAACGTCTGCAAGGTGTGCATTGACGAGGGTCTGATTTTTATCTCAGAAAGCTCAGGAGAGATACCATTGTTCTCATATCAGCAGAAGTGCAGGAAAAGCACAGAGTCGTGAAAGGTGTGCATAGGCCAATCGAAGTGTTGGATTTTATAAATCCAGAAGGAAGGTTGAAGGACCACTATTGCAAAGAGTGCACAGGGTCGGAGACTCAAATAATGAGAGGTTATTTGAATATTTTCCACAAGGAGTGTGAGCAAGGATCATCTTAGAAGCTTGAGTTAGGAAGTGAAATCTCAAGAGGGATTTAACCTTTGAGGTGCTCAAAGGGAGATGGAGATTGAAATCGTCTCATAGAATTCAAGTTCAGGAGGAGGAGCACTGAATCGTTTGGGCAGAAGTCATTGAGGAGTGCATATGGTGGTCAAAATTCTCTGTGGAGAACTCGTGAAGTCGCGAGGATCATAGGATTCAGAGGAGCTACAAGGTGGTTAGGAGTTCAACAAATCTACCACCCTGACATCAAGAATCAATGCGGACCATTGATCATGGTATGTCTGAGCTATCAAATCATTTCGAGAATTCGGAACCTGTAAGTTCGGAGTGCAGGTCAAAACCCTTGGTCACTCAAACTCCCAGTTCGTGAAAGGGATAATCAAGTGTGAAATTTTGGTATTTCGGGGTTCGGCATACAGGAAATATCAATGAAAAGGAACCGAGACCCTAGCATTGAAAATACCAAAGTCATGAAACGTGACTTGCCTATGGTGTGAAACATAGACATTTTGGCATATCGGGGTTCGGCATTCGGAAATTCTGATGACAAGGAGTCGGGGTTCTTTGCATTGAAAACCATGAATTCACGAAACACGAAGTGTCATCGAAGTGTAATTTTGTCATTTCGACTTTCTGGGGTCCAAGAATTATAGGAGACAAGTGATTTTTGGAACCGAGAGTTTCAAACTCTCGGTACACGAAATCCTGAAAAAGGGTTGCTATTTCGGAATTCGGGAATTGGTGCGGTGAGTGAGTTGGGATCGAGAATCGTGAAATCCTGGTACGCAGAGTCCCAAAAGGCCATCGATCACGCATTCCATGGGACGTTGAGCCCATTTTGGCATTTCGACATTTTCATAATTCGGGAAATCATAAGGCAAGAGGAACGATTGTTGGGTCATTCTCTCAAGTCCCGAAAAGCCAAATTTAGTGGTAACAGGTGGTGTGCATTGGAGCAATCATCCCTCATTGACAATTCACATTTTGGCATTTGTCAAGAGATGTGGGATATATCGAGACTCTCCAACTCCCAAAACCCAAAGTCCTTTGTGGCTCAAACAAAGGGTTTGATTAACCCTTAGCATGGTTTTAGTGAAGATCCTGTGCAGATCTCAGCCCGAGGGTAGGGGGTCTGTGTCAGTGTGGTATCAGAGCTCAAAACAAATTCTTTTATTTCTGTAGCAGAGAGAAAAAAGGAAAATTTTACAACCATGCCGCCAAGAAGAAGAAATAGGCCAATGCCTAATCCAGCAGTGGAAAGAGAAATGCATGAATTACATGCCAGACTTGATGTTATGGAGACAGCACAGAGGTGCACAGTGGACAGTGGGGATATCAATGAGGCTGAAAGTGAAAATGAAGCTGGAAATGAAAGAGAGGAAGTTGCAGTCGAAGATTCTGCAGATGAATGCATACTCAAGGTTGTTGCAAGGATAGGTTCCAGAGAAAAAATGGGCATTCCAATGTACGAAGGAAACTTGGATGTTGAAGAAATTCTAGATTGGATTAGAGATATAGACAAATACTTCGATTATGAGGATGTCGAGGAAGATAAGAAAGTCAAACATGTTGTTACTAGACTTAAAGGGCATGCATCACTATGGTGGGATGAACTGTAGGCTGACAGACTGTAACATACCCACCACAACCTAATAGATTTTTCGCCTTTTTTCGCCTTTTTCTCGCGGGACAGAATCCCTGAGTTCCTACAAGGTCCTACCGTAGGCTAGCTCTTCCTGTCGGAACCTTTACTAAACCAATCCACCAATTCTTTCATTGAAAACCCATCATGTACAACTCAAGCACCAAGCATGGGCTTCGCCTCCATGTGATCATCGACTATGACCCTGGGCCAAGCCAAGAGGTGCCTTTCACATTTCATGACTCAGCGATGCCTGAGAGTCCAGTCTTTTGACTCTTCAAACCTCGAAACCCAAAATCATCCCTTCGTTGAGATCGACAACTGAAAATCTCCCCCCTGATTCGACCATCCTGTCCGTATCAGGACTTCAGTAACCGGGATTTCAAAATGCAAGCGAGTCGAGTCTTTCAACTCTCAAACCCCTAAACCTGATACACGATTTCTTGTACGAGATCCAATGGTCCTAGATGATATGGATCCAACGGTCTATATCTCTTCAGAGTTTCGTGAACCAGGAGTTCACAATGTAATGACTCTAGAACTCCTATCAGTCAAATCCCCGAATTTTGATATGGGAATTCGTGTAGGAGATCAATAAACCTTGTTGACCTAGATCTGACGGTCATTATCCCTCCTGAGATTAAGGGAATTGAAGGACACTCAACATTAACCCCCTTGTTATCCTATGAGATCCAATGGATTATGGGGTTTTGGAGCTTTCCCCGAACTCTGACCGCTCACCAGGCATCTCCTCCGATGGACAGTCCAAATCCTACCAGATTTTCGTGAACAGGGATTTCACGACTTGAGAAGACAAGGGGTCTTCCCCTTTTGATCTCCCGGGTGCCGAAACGCCGAAATGTCGAAGCCTATTCACATTAAGCTAATTCGGAGTTTCGCATACCGGGACTTCGCGACTTGTGACGATGAAGGGCCTTTCCCTTTGGTTTCCCGGGTGCTCAAATGCCAAAATGTCGAAACCTATTCACACTAAGCTAATTCAGAGTTTCGCATATCGAGACTTTGTGACTTGTGACAATGAAGGATCTTTCCCTTTGGTTTCATGAGTGTCGAAACATCGAAATGCCGAAACCTGTTCACACTAAGCTAATTTAGAGTTTCGCATATCAGGACTTCATGACTTGCGATGACGAAGGGTCTTTCCCTTTGGCTTCCCGGGTGCCGAAATGTCGAATTGTTGAAAACTATTCACACTAAGCTAATTTGGATCTTCGCATAACGAGACTTCACGACTTGTGACGATAGAGGGTCTTGCCCTTTGGTTTCCCGTGTTCCAAAACATCGAAGTTCTGATGAATGGGTCCAAATACTCTAGGACTCTCAGGATGTTTCCAAATCCACCCTCCTGCCTATGCAATGGTTAAGGTCGATGGGCAATAGAGCTCCGAAAGATTTTTCATAGGGTTCTTGGGTAAATTATCCCTAGGCTTGGTGACTAGACTGAAAAGTCTTCCTAAATCACCAAACTATGATCTTTGTGACAGGGGTGAAGTAAACTCGTGGGTTTATTAAAATGGTAGTCTTTTCATGGAACTCACTCCGGCTCTGGAATGCGAGGGAACTTTCCAGAAGGAGGTTCCTTCAGGGAAATCAAACCAGGGCATAGCGTGAGTCAAGTAAATGGGACAAATTTCAAGGGAATGGAATCGTAATCTGAACTTGTTCATTCTATATATAAACTGATTATGGTCATATAAGTATAAACATGGATCCATTATTTTCGATCTAAACACCAGGCAAGCACTTCTATACAGAAACCATTTATGAGTGTACAAACAAGAGCATGCATTCATGGATATTCAATTAAAGATACAAGATATAAACACTTATCAGAAAACACCAAGTGTGACACGATTTCTAAGAGGGGTGCTCGTTTCCACCCAACCGTAGGCTCAATGACTCCAAACAGATTTACCACTAGCCACCCCCTAGCTAGACCACGATGCTTGAGGTTCAATTTTTTACTTCCATCTCAATGAAAGTCAAGGAAAAAGGTTACTCTCCTTCTCGGTGGTGCTCGTTTCCACCCAACCATAGGCTCAATGATTCCAAACGGATTTACCACTACCCACCCCCGAGCTAGACCACGATGCTTGAGGTTCAATTATCTACTTCCAGCTCAACGAAAGTCAAGGACGAAGGTTACTCTCCTTCTCTTCTGTTCAGAACTCCCTCTATTTCCATATTTTCTCCAGTTCTTCCCCACGATCCCTATCGCGCGCGTTCTCTCCTCTCCCCTTTTACCACACTTACTATCTTGCCTTTTCTCTGCAAGATTGCGTGCAGTGTGAATTTCCCCATTCGCGGTCAGGTCTGGGAGATGTTATGGATGGTCGGTTCACCCCCATCCCCTCATTAACTCTTGAGGAGCCTCCCCACCTACCAATCTGACGGGAAATCCATTTCGAGGTCAGAGAGTTTCTTTGGTCTTTGAGCAAGTAAAACCAGTACGGTACTAGCTCGGTGGAAGTTAACGCAACCATTCCAGGTCCCTTCCACCACCTCTCATTAGGCATCGTGGTCTCTTTTAGCACATCCCCCTCCCAATATCCATGCAACACATATTCATACCATAATTTACATTCATCGACCTTGAGCTTGCCTTAGTTCTTGGCCAATATAGTTATTTTTACAAACTGGGGGAAACATGGTGTTACACAAACGCTGCAAGGGAAAACAGAAAATCAAAAGCTGGGATAGAATGGTTGCAAAGATGAAAGCCAAATTTATACCCAAGGATTATCAAATCACTCTATTTCGGAGAATGCCAAATTTGAGACAGAAGTTGATGTCAGTGAAAGAATACACTGAAGAATTCTACAGGATAAAAAATAGAGCAGGTCATCAGGAAAGTGATGATGAAAAGGTTGCTAGGTACATGAATCATCTGTGATATGACATTCAATATGAGATGATCATGATTACCATTCTAAATGTAGAAGATGCTTATCATATATCTATGAAAATTGAAGAGAAGCTGAGTTGGAAGCAAGGTCAAAGAGGTTGATGTTCAAGCCAGAGGAAAAACAATTTCCCAAGACAAAACTCAGAGACCTAAAGAACAGGGAAAGAAACCTCAAACTCAACCTGAGAGAGGAGGAAGCTCACAGGGAAGGTAGTATGCTGATAGAAATACTTTTCCTCGGGCCCGAGGAAGAGGAAGAGGCAGAGGAGGTGAAGTGAAATGCTTTGTCTATGGAAAAATTGGACATAAATCCTATGAGATTCCAGATAGGAAGAAAGATGGTGGTGAAACTCACATTTTCGAAGCTCAAGGGTGGAATGTTGAGGTAGAAGACGTTGAGGGTGGAATATCTTTGATGATGAGGAAAGTTCTCTTGAAGACAGAGAAGGAAGCAGAGAACCCAACCTAAAGAAACATTTTGTTTCAGATTGCCTGCAAAACTAAGGATAGGGTATGCAAGGTCATAGTGGACAACGATAGCACTGGCAATCTTGTATCTACAATTATGGTAGAAAAGCTAGATTTGGAGACTGTTGCACATTCAAGACCATACAGAGTTTCGTGGATACAAAAAGGACATCAGGTAAATGTCACTAAACAATTTTTAGTTGAATTTAAAATACGAGGATACAAATATGAAATATTATGTGATGTCATTCCCATGGATGTTTGTCATCTATTGTTGGGTAGACCATGGAAATATGACAGAAACGTAGTTCATGATGGGAGAAAGAACATGTACACCCTAGAGAAAAATGGTAGGACTCACATGTTGCTACCAATTAAGGATAAAGAGGTTAAAATAGAAATGAGAAACACTATACTTCTCATGAGTGGGAAGGAACTTGTTAATGAGGTTAAGAAGAAGGAAGACACACAATTTATTGTGGTCAGGAAGCCCAAAATTGTTTTGATCAGTACAAGGATAGATGATTTACCAGAAGAGATCCAAGAGTTGCTGGGAGAGTTTTCTAATATAGTAGTGGAAAAACTACCTTATTCCTTGCCACCTATCAGGAGTATAAGTCATCATATCGATCTTATACCTGGAGCCAACTTACCAAACAAAACAACATATCGGTTTATGCCATAGGAAAATGAAGAAGTTAAGAGACAGATCTAGAACTTAGTGGACAAATGATTGATTCGAGAAAGTTTGAGTCCATTCATTATTCCGACAGTGCTCAGCCCAAAGAACGATGGAGGTTGAAGAATGTGTACAGAATCTATGGCGATCAATAATATTACCATCAGATACAAATTTCCATTGCCAAGGATGGACAACTTGATGGATTGCTTGAGTGGGGCAAATTTTTTTTCAAAGATTGATTTGAAAAGCGGGTATCATCAAATCCGGATGAGAGAAGGTGATGAATGGAAGACAACATTCAAATGAATGAGGGGTTGTATGAATGACTTGTCATGCCATTTGGCTTAACGAATGCACCCAGTACTATCATGAGGTTGATGAAAGAAGTCCTGAAGGATTTCATAGGGAAATTTGTCATTGTATATCTTGATGATATATTAATTTTCAGCAAGACAGAAGAAGAAGACTTAAATCATTTACCTGCAGTAATGAGAAGATTACAACAAGAGAAATTGTTGATTAATATGAAGAAATCATCATTCATGAGAACACAACTCATTTATTTGGGTTTTTTTATCTCTGTAAACGAGCTGAAAATGGATCCAGAAAAAGATAAAGGCGATTAAGAATTGGCCATTGTTGAAGAGTATATTTGAAGTACGAAGCTTCCATGGTTTGGATAGATTCTATAGAAAATTCATCCGAAACTTCAGTGGAATTATCACACTGATGATGTATACGGTGAAGCAACGACATAAATATTTTCACTGGACGAAGGAAGCAGGGAAGAGCTTCAATCTATTGAAGAAGAAGATCACTGAGCAACCAATTATGGTTTTGCCAGATTTTAGCAAGACATTCCAGATCAGGTGTGATGCGAGTGGATTTGCAATTGGAGCGGTCTTGAGCCAGGATGACAGGTCGGTCGCATATTTCAGTGAAAAACTAAATGAAGCGAAGTTTAAGTACTCCACATATGACAAAGAAATGGAGACATTATTTGGTTCCCAAGGAGTTTGTTTTGTATAGCGATAATCATGCTTTACAATTCGTGACTTGACAAGAGAAGTTGAACCAAAAGCATGCTAAATAGGTTGAATACATGCAAAATTTTACTTTTGTGATTAAGCATATTTCTGGAGCTGCTAACAAAGTTGTTGATGCTTTGAGCAGGAAATGTTTTATTATCCAGGAATTCAAAGTTTAGACTTTAGGTTTTGATAACCTCAAAGAAATGTACAAGGATGACCCTGATTTTAAAGAAGCATATGAGGCATCTAAGAATCCAATTCTCAAGGACAAAATCCAATGGACTGAATACATGATCCAGGATGGATTATTGTTCAAGGGAAATCAGCTATGTATTCCGAAAGGCTCCATGAGGGAGAATTTTCTGAAGGAAAAACACACTAGAGGATTGGTCGGACATTTCGGTCTTGACAAGACGTTCTCAAAGTTGAATGGCTCATATTTTTGTCCAAGGATGAGAATAGATGTCAAGAAATTTGTGGATAGATGCAGAATTTGTCAGCACAAGAAAGGAAAAAGGAAGAACACAATATTATACCAACCATTGCCCATTCTTTAAAGGCCATGGGACACAGTGAGCATGGATTTCATATTGGGACTGCCAAGGACACATAGAGGATATGATTCGATCTTTGTGTTATTCGACAGATTTTCAAAGATGGCACATTTCATACCAGGCTAGAAAACCAGTGACGCAACTCATATTGCGATCCTGTTTGTCAAGGAAGTCATCAAACTTCATGGCTTGCCAAAGAGTATCGTGTCTGATTGAGATACCAAGTTCGTAGGGAATTTCTAGAGGAACTTATGGAAGAAGTTGGGGAAAATTTTATCTTTTAGCTCAGCATATCATCCTCAGACGGAAACCCTATGCTTTAAAGTTGGGATCTAGACCTTAACTTTATCCAACCGCTTTTAAAGTTGGGATCTAGCCCTTCCAACTTCAGAGAGGGATCTCTCTATATGATTTAGCTTTGTTTAAAATTTTAGATACTAGGCTAGGTAAAGAAACAGGTGGGTTTTGTTGTCAAAGTGTATTTTGAATTGGTTGAGACAGTCTACACCTCCATTGGGCTATGGGGTCTGTGTTATAATAAACATGAGATATAAACCAGAAACGTAAAGGAATACTTCTGC
>SNQJ01S0254200.1:0-12642 GCA_010110895.2 Picea sitchensis
CAAGATGATTCAAAATGAAAATGTCTCCTTGGTATATATAGGAGACTAGGAGGTATAATTACAACTAATGGCCTAAAGTCGACATAAATAAAATAACATTACTAATCTAATATGCCCCAATTAAGGGGTAAGCCGACATAAATGAAATACCATTACTAATCTAATATGCCCCAATTAAGGGGTAATGAGCCAATATTAGGGCTTAACAACTGCACATAACCACACAATTTACACATTGACATATACAAAATATTACATCGAAATACTTGATAATTCTGCAACTTTAGTGACTCACGCAACAGTTCCAACCAACAACTCTCTTTTCCCCTCAACCCACACATTAGTTAGATAGAAATTCTCATAGTTGTATTTCTAGGAAATGCAAATGCAAAAATGGAGTCTTCATTCACTTATGTAAAAATGTACATTCATTTTTCTTCAAAATTTGCAAAAATCCATGAGTATGCTTCTCACATGGCTTCCTCATGCTCTAATGTAGCATCTTTAGGACCGTAGTAGGTCCATTAAAACTTTACCAAGCCAATGGCTTTGTTCCTGAGCACTTTGACTTTCCAGTCTAGGATGTGCACTAGTTCCATCTGGAATTCCCCTTCGTGTTCTACCTGGATCGCAGTCCAATCAATCACATGATTAAGATAATGTTCATACTTTTTTAATAAAGAAACATAGAACACACTATGAATTCTCATGGATGTAGGTAATACTAGCATGTATGCAACTGGACCTATCCTTTCTAGAACTTCAAATGGCCCATAGTATCTCCCTGCCAACTTTGGGAAACTTCCCAATTTCAATGAGCTTCTCTTGGCTTTAAATTTTAAACACACATGCTCTCCCACTTTGAATTATCTATGTGTTCTTTTATCGACATAGATCTTCTGTCTGTCTTGTGTAACTTTCAAATTCTGCCTGATATTTACTATATGTTCTTCCAACTCCTTTAACAATTCTAGCTAGATCATAGCTCTGTCTGTTGGGTTATCCCAACTTACTGGTGTTTTGCATTTTCTTCCATACAATGATTCAAACATGCTCATCTTTAACGATTCCTAATACCCATTATTGTAAGAAAAAACAACTAAATGGATGTAGTCCTCGCACCTAGAAGGTTTTTCCATTACATACATTCTCAACATATCTTCAATTATCCAATTAATCCTCTTTGTCTACCCATTTGAATCTGGGTTGTACTAAAATTCAGATTTGTCCAAAATCCTTTAAATAAACCCCTCCAAAAATTGTAAGTGAACTTTGGATCTCAATCCGACACAATTTCCTTAGGCACACCATGTATCCTAGAAATTTCTTTCATATAAATTTCTGCAATATTGGCTGCCTTGTGAGTTACTTTTACAAGAATGAAATGTGCATCCTTTGTAAGCTTGTTCACCACTACCATGATGGAATTATGCTTCTTTGTTGTCATAGGAAATTTGGTAATGAAATTAATAGTAACAACTTCTCATTTCCATTCAGGAATGGGCAATGGCTGCAACAACCCCATTGGATGTCTATGTTCAACCTTTACCTTTTGTCATTCCATGCATCTAGCCAAATAATCAGTGACATCTCTTTTCATACCAGACCAAAAATATTGGCCTCTTATAGCTACAATACTTTTATAGTATCCTAGATGTCCAGTGTATGACACATTGTGCATCTCGTTTAAAATGAAAATTTTCAATTCCTAAGAATTGGGAACATAAACTCTATTCTGAAAAAAGTGGATTCCATCCTATTCTAGTTTGTAATCCTTATATTTATGTTGTACATTATTCTAATGTAGGATTTCTTTAACTTGCACATAATGTTGGTTTGTTGTTAAAACCTCTAGAAGTTTGTCTTTTAAATATGTCATGTACATACTAATGACTATAACATGCATTTTGCGCACCCTTTTGTTGAGTGCATCAACCACTTCATTCTCCTTTCCCTTATGTGTTTGATGTCAAAGTCATATCCACTAAGAAATTCCATCCATCTAGTTTGTCTAACATTTAATGTTGGTTATTCAAACAAGTATTTCACACCACTATGGTATGTCCTCAATTCAAATCTTTTTCCTATAAGGTAATGCCTCCACATTCTTAAAGCATGTACTATGGTTGCCAAGTCTAAGTCATGCGTGGAATAATTTATTTCATGTTCCTTCAATTTTCTAGACTCATAACAACTTACATGTCCATTTTGTGTAAGGGCTCCACCGAACCCTTCCTTGCTTGCATATGTGCTAAAACAAATCCTTATTTGGGTTTGCAAATTTTAAAATAGGTGCACTAGTTAGTAAATCCTTCAAGTGTTGGAAATTTTCAGAATTTACTCCTTTCTTTCACAAAGATGTTATTGGGTGTGAAATCTTGGAGAATCCTGCAATGAATACCCTGTTGTAGCCAACTAGAGCCATAAATTATCTAACCTTTGAAATGTTTGTTTGTGTTGACCAAATTTTGATTGCTTCAATTTTCTATGGATCCATTTCTATGCCATTTTCAGAAACAATGTGACCCAAATAGTGGATCTTCTTTTGATAAAAAGTGCATTTACTCAACTTGGCATACAATTTGTGCTCTCTCAAAACTTGTAGCACCATCCTCAAATGTTTCTTATGCTCCTCCTTTGTCTCTGAATAGATAATAATATCATCAAAGAATACAATGAAAAACTTATCCAGGAAATATCTCAACACCTCGTTCATCAGAAACATAAATGCAACAGGCTCATTTTTCAAACCCAAAAGGCACCACTACAAATTCATAGTGTCCATACCTTGTCTGAAAGGTTATTTTTCTAGTATCTTCTTCTTTGATTCTCACTTGATGATAACTATATCTCAAGTCAATCTTGGAAAATATATTTTCTCCCCTCAGCTGATAAAAATATCACCAATCCTTGGAAAAGGATATTTTTTCTCGATTGTAATCTTGTTCAATTGTCTGAAGTCGATGCATAACCTCAACATTCCATATTTTTTTTGGAAAAAAAGAATTGGGGCACCCCAAGGAGAAACACTTGGCAATATGTACCCTTTATTCAACAACTCATCTAGTTTCATTATCAATTTTTTTAGCTCTGGTGTGCTCATTATGTAGGGAGTTTTGGACATTGGGGAAACTCCAGGCATTAAGTCAATAGAGAAATCAATGTCCCTTTTTGGTGGAAATCCTGACAACTCCCCAAACACATCTTCATACTCTTTCAAGATTGGATAACATTCAAGACATGGCTTCTTATACTTCATCATGTTAGGTAGCTAGAGAGGTAGTGGGGGGCCTGAAGGGCCCATAGTTATAATAGTAGAGTCCATTCATTGTAAGGTGGACTAGGTCCAGTATAGTATTAAATAAGGCCCACTATGGTAGTTAGATACAATAAATGTAAGAGGACTTCTAGAAGCAGAACCTTCTAAGAAGTGCTCTTACATTTATTGTATCTAATTACCAAAGTGGGCCTTATTTAATACTATAGTGGACCTAGTCCACCTTACATTGAATTGTAAGGCCTCTAGTATTATAACTATGGGCCCTCCTCCCCTCCCACTACCTCTCTAGATACCTAACACATCGACTCTTCCATATGGGCTGCATATATTTGAAACCCTTTTCTAAAAATTCTTTTCATCTACAATGTTGAAATCTCTCGAACAAATGTGGGCCTTGGAATACCTTACACTATTTTTGCATTTCCTTCCTCATCAAGACACGTGAAAGCCTTGTTATAATAGTCTAAGACAACATGATGTTTTTCTAGCCAATCTATACCAATCAAGCAGTCATAAGACCGAAGTGGTATGATGTTGTGTTGATTTAATTCATGTTTATTGGGAATTTATTAACAAACTCATTGATTCTTCTCTTGGTTCCAATAGCTAGCTGGACTAACCAAGAATTTTCATGCTTATATTTCTTCAATTTAAATATTTCAACTAGATTTGGATCTATATAGCTATGACTAGATCCATAATCAATCAAAATATCTATGGATTGATTATTGATCTTACCTTGCACTTCAATCATGTGGGATTAATAGTCTTCTTGTCTATTGTCTAAGGATGCATATATCCTTGGAATGCTTCTATCCATGTTCTCTATTGTTTCCTCCTACTTGATGCTATGCATAGTGATAATCTTATCTCCTCAATGAGAACAATATTTATACATGAGATCTCCCTCACATCCCCAACACTTTATGGGTTGTTGTCTTGGCCTCTTTCCCAAGGAATTTTTCATTTTCCTATCACCTTGATATGCTTTTCCTATTGATGTTCTTGAGAACTATTCCTGATGAAAGGTGGCTTGAATCATTTCTTCCTTTGATCCACATTGCCTTTCTCCTTGTTATTCCTATTCTTTTGGAAAGTTGTCATTCCTCTGTTTTGGTCACACAAATACTTAGCCTTTCTTATGGCTTCTTATAAATTTATAGCCTCATCAAACTAAATTTTATCCTTGTAGAAGGATGGTATCCCACTCAAGAACCTTTAAATTTTGACCTTCTCATCTCTGATGAAACTCACATAACTATGAAGTTTCAAGAATTTCCTCGCATATTCATCCATGGTCATGTTCCCAAGTTTGAGTTAAAAGAACTCTTGCATATTATTGTCACAATATTACTCCAACAAATACTGTTGCTGGAAATATGTCTTAAACTACTTCTAAGAAATTCTCTTCTCATCAAGGTGCTTAACCTCGTTAAGCCAATCCCACCACATAGATGTATTTCCTTGGAGATGGTAGGATGAAATAACGGCTTATGCATTTGAGGAGTAATCATGTAACTGGAAATATTTCATCATCCCCAACAACCATACTTCTACATCTTCTCCTTTCTTATTCTCTCCATCAAATGATGGTGTCTTAATCTTCCTGAGCTCCCCTTGCAAGCTATTTGAACCATGTCTCCTTCTATGGTGTCTGATAGAGGACATACTTGGGATGATTTCCAACCTTGAATGTGAATATTCTCTTATGGTCAAGTTCCCTAGGGAATGATGATGTTGATTCCTTCTAACACTCCTTGATTGTCTATATCCTCCATGATCATCCCTCCTATCATGAGATCTAGATAATTCTACTTTCCTTGTGCTAGCTTCTTGTTTTGTGCCAGAATATATGTTTAATTGCTTCTACAACATATTCAAACTCTATAGTATCTACTCCAGAGATTTCATGATCTTTTAATTATTGGCCCTATAGCTCTGCACTTCTCATTACATGCTTCTCATAGTTACAGGATCTTGTCTTCCCCTTCTCCCATTAGAGTTTGTCTTAGCATTACCCATGTTGACATGCTAACCTATGATATCCTTCTCATGGCTATAATATCCTTGGGAATTTTCTATATCTCTAGTTCTCATATAGGAATTAGGGTTTATTTTTCTACACCTCTAATTCTGCAAGAATGTGTATGCAACAATTGTTGTTAGAATTAAGCATATTGAAAAATATTTATTAATTAGATTATTGGTCATTATTCATTTCAAATTATGAAGAGAAAAAATTTATGAATCCAAATTCTTGGTTGATATATGGCTTCTCCTCGTCGATACCTTTCCACTGACTATTCATTTTCTTAATCTCATCTCCAAGGTGAAAGTTATGGTCTATGGAAGTTTAGATTATTTCTCATTTTTACCCATGTATGATACAAGTGTCTTGTTTCTCTTCCTGTACAATTTTGTGTAGCCAAATTCAAAATCTAACTCCACAAATATCTTCTATGGTCCATAATATTTCCATAGACTACTCCTATTCCCCAAACGAACTTTTGAGCAAGGAGATATTCCCTCTAGAAGTAAACAAGTGTTAAAAATATACCCTTTACAATTTTACCTGTAACTTTCTCATACGAGCTCTATTTTGCGCCCGTAATAGCTTGTTGGAAATATCTCTCTAAGTTTTTTTCATTTAATATGCAGAGACGATGTGTACTAAAGGTATACCCTACACTCATGACTTTTGACTTCCTAAAATATTCGTTTAGGCTCTCAAAATCGCTCTACAAGTTGGAGACCTTCAAAACTACAAAATTTTCACAGAAAATCATTGGTTTACTATTTTAATAGTCTTCCAAAATGACTTACACCCATCGTTGAAAATTTTACTTCCCTTTCCTCCTTTTATTTATTTTTGAATCCCGTGTGTGCACCATTTCTATATTTCACAACAATATTCAACACACACAATGCTAGTATTTAGCACATGCAACATGCACCAATGTTCAATGTGCACAACTTTTATACTGCGCACCAATATCCAGTGCACATGAATTTTGTACACCGCACCAATATCTGGTGCAAAAAATATTTGTTTCATTCACTAATATCCAGTGCACACAACTTTTGTACCACGAACCAATATCCGGTGCCACAACTTTTGTATTGTACACCAATATCTAGTGTGGACAACTTTTGTACCACACACCAATATCCAGTGTGCACAAATTTTGTACCACACACCAATATTCAGTGCACATGGATTTTATACTGCACACCCACATTTGGTGCACACAAATATTTTACCACGCACCAATATTTAATGTGCACCACCAATTTCGCACCACACAATGCCAATATTTAGTGCACGTAAGTGCTTTCTTTTCTTAGTTAATTTTCCATATTTCAAGATTGTGACCATTGTGAAAAATTCCTGAATCTCCTATATGAGATAATTCTGTCATTTGGAAGTCGAGATGACCCCTGCATAACAACCATTCTGAGTGCAATTATGACTTGAATTTTCTTAGAAATTTGGGGATTTCACTAAGATTTTACTGTTTTCCTCAAATTCGACACAATTCAAATGCTGAGATGATGAGTTTTGCCAAATTCATGCAAATCTTTGGCCCATACAAGTCCGGTGTTGAACCAAAGGCTCTGATACCAATATGTAACGTCCCCTAACATAACTAAGGAGCATTACTACGTGAAATACACATAAGTTCAAAAAATTTCTGCTAACTAAAGTCCAAACTGTAACAATTCCAAGTCCGCACTAAGACAAACCATGTGTGAAACAGGCCTTGAACCATGCACAACTACTATTTTTTAGCATTTACATTGATTCAAGACCCACCCCAAAATCCTGTTACCATTACTACTAAAATTGACTAATAGATACATTTAAATGCGGAAATAATACACACAACATGACATTCAAGCTTGTACAATGGACCTCCATGATAATTAAAACTGTAAATGCAAGTACTTAAATGTGAATAGTGAAAATTAAACACATTTAGCGACATAAATACATATTTGTATGCATTAGTATACTCACAATTTGCAGCAATATCGAAATATCTCAGAGTAACATGCACAACAACTATATCAACATTTAGCATACATAAGCATAATAAACAAGAACACTTATCTTATGAAATATGCAACCCATTGTAAAGGAAAGATGTTCCTACCAACCGTAGACTTGTTTTTCCAGTTCTCAACAACAAGTCACCCACGAGCTAGGGCTATGAATCCACAAAAGAAAGTGGTCCCTAGGGATGGATAATGTCCCCCTCTTGGTAGTCAATTTTCCCACAACTAATTTCAGTCCACCAACTCTCTTCCCCACAACTTGCACAACCCAAGGGATGAGATCCCCCTTCAGTGCTCATAGTCCCTAAGGCCTTCCCACTCCCCTTTAGGGATTTCAGCACAGGTTAGACATGAAATTTCTCTCTTGGGACCTTGAGAATATACAACTGCCACAAGAATTTGCACAACAACAAAACACTTGCTTCTCCTTACAATTTTTGAATAGAATTTTGTTCATAGGCCCGTAGCCTTTTTTTCCATGAAATTAAAACTACCAAACATTCCAACTATGGTTGGATTCAAGGTTCAACACCCTGAACTCTCTTGTTGTCTCAAAAATCTCCATGTAAAAACTGCTCTGCATGCAAAAACATGAATCCCTCTTTCCCCATATGAATTTTCTCTATTTCTCTTTCTTTCTTGACTTTCACTCTTCCCCGAGTTGATTGTACTCAACCCCCATGCTCTCAATAAATATGGGATGTAAGTCGCACACCCACCCTCTTACATGAATTCAATGATTGGGTTGTAGAACACTCAACCAAAAAATGGAAGGTTCACAATAAGGATAATTTAGAAAGAAATGGTTTGGGTTTAATAGAAATGGGTAAAATCTCTCCCCCTTAGACGCCTTCCCTCTCTTGTGGAAACTGAGCCCCCATATCTCCATCTGTAGCTGGTGATACATTTGAGTTATTATACTCAATATACATCATTTACATATTACATCCCTTGGACCTTGGCCATACATTACATTTACATTTTACACATCACTAGTGTTGGAACATCAAGCATTGATGGCTCATCACACATCTCCTGGGTTCAAACGGTTGAGTGGTAGACCCACATCTGGATACAATCAGTTGAGCGATCGACCAACACACTACATCAGTCGGTTGAGTAGTCGACATGCCTATTGGTCGGATAGTCGACCAATAGACGAATATAGTCGAGTGGTGGATCAACTAGCCTAGAAATCGACTATGAGTTAGACACATAAGCATTCAAGTCAAGAATTATTGTTGAGCTGACTTGATAGCATGGATTTGACAGAGTGAAATTTAACAATCGACGGTTATATGTGGACAAGATCATTCAAATTCTATGGAATTTGGTTAGATCTTGAGGCTATAAATACCAGACTCCTTGGGTCATTATTAATATACTGATCAAGTGATCATGATGATCAAGAAATCAAATATGCACCATGATGTTATGATCACAGTGCACTCTGCTCAAGTGTTGTAACAATGTCTTTAGACACCATCCTCTATCTTTGAAATTTTTTGTTCCTCTTCAATTATCTGCAATACTATGATTTTTGTTTTCATGTCGTGTTCCACCCTATTCCCCAAGATGGTATTTGAGTCAATGGTTTAAAACTTTGACCTATTATCTACAAACCTTGTTGAGTCGGATCTATTGTGTGACTGACTCTGGGGTGGTGGTTTGTTTATTTGAACTTATTGTAACCGACCAATTTATGTCTAGATATCAAATATGGCTTCGGAGCTTGATCCTATTTTTTTGAACGGATCAAATTATGTAGTATGGGAACCAGATAGGGAAACCCTACTGAAGGGCAAAGGACTGTGGAAATATATGAAGGTTGTGATTCCAAATCCAACAGATGACTAGGAATTTTTTTCTATTGATNATGACCTACATCTCATGCGAGATTCAATTTTACCTCAGTGGAATCAGCTTCCCTCATCAAGTCTGGAAGAAGATGAAGTTGTTGTTTGACCGAGTGGACGAGAACCATGTCACGCAGTTGGAGAAAGAGTTGATCTCTTTCGATCCTCATTATTTTGACATAATGGATGTCTATTTGGTGCATGTCAAAGAGTTCTAGTTGAAATTGGGAGAATGCGGAAAGAACTATCAAAAGAAATATGGACAACTCATCGAGTTGGTCCCAATGAACTTGAGAACATCATTTGACGTGTTCATGTCAAATTTCTACACCAAATGGAAATCATGCAAGGAAGATGGTAAGGATTACACCTTTGAATATTTCTATGGCCTTCTCATTGTTGATCAACACACACTGCTTGAAGAAGGAAAGCTTGGTGGTAAACACTAGGCCCATTTTTTTAAGGAAAAGAACAAGATGGATATCAAGGATAGAGTATGGTTTGATGCCTCTACATATAAACCTGCATACCATGACCAAAAACCTAAAGGGAAAACATATGCACCTTGTGGAATTTGAAAGAAGAAGACATGTCAATACTGTGGAAAGACTGGACACATGGAAAAAGTTTTCTATAAGAAGTGAGATGATTTAGAGGAGAAGGTTAAATGCCTTGAAGGAGATGTTTCCATTGTACGTCGACCCACTGGTAATTTCACCTTCCAAGTCAGAAATTCCCAGGCTTTGTTGTCTCATTTTGCATAGAAAAAATGGGTATTTGACTCTCGGTGCACTCATCACATGGATAAGGATGCCTCCTTGTCCACATGGTTGGGTGAAGATAACAAGAAGAAAATCTATGTTGTTGATGATTTTTCTTTGGATGATGTTGGTCAGGGTGATGTTATGTTAACATGAGAATATTTTCAACGTTTATCATGTGACAAATCTTAGTGCCAATTTGTTGTTTGTTTCTCAAATAACATAGATAGATAAGATTGTGTAATTTTTTCCAGATCGGTTCTATGTTCGTGATTTGAATAAAGGAAAGTCGATTTTCTTCGGTAGGCTTCTCAAATCGACGAACAATTTGTACAAGTTCTATGACATGACTTGACCTAACACTAAACCGATTGCACTTGTTGCTCACAATGATGAGATAAGTCAAATTTGGCATGAGTGAATTGGACACCTGAAGTTCCAAAGTTTGCAGGCGCTCACAACTCATATCATGGTTATTGGTTTAACAAAGGTGTTTCCCCCTGAAAGAGTTTGTAAGGGTTGTGTACTTGGTAAGCATCATCATGCACCATTTGAATCTAACAAAGTGTGGCGATAACAAAACCTACTGGAGTTGGTTCACAATGATGTTTGTTGCATAAATCTACCTTCACTAGTAGGTGCAAGGCATATTTTGACTTTCGTTGATGATTTTTCTCGCTTTGCATTGGTTTACTTCCCGAAGAATAAGAACCTTGTCTTTGAAAAGTTCAAGGATTTTAGAGCCTTTGCTGAAAAGCAATGTTGTCGAACCATCAAGTGCTTGAAATTAGACAATGGTGTTGAGTATGTAAATAAACCTTTTGAAGAATACTTGGTTTGAATTGGTATTGACTAGTATCGGTTGGTTCCTCACACACCTCAATAGAATGGTGTAGCAGATGCAAGAATCAGATGTTAGTCGAAATTGAAAGATGTCTTTTGCAGGTTAAAGATCCGCCTCCTCGCTTCTAGGATAAAGTGGTGTATTGTGCAAATTATATGATCAATCACATCTCGACTCGAGTTGTTCCTTCAATGATTATAGTCGAACAATGATGTGTAAAAACACCTTTAGTCATCCACCTCCATGTGTTTGGATGTGTTTCCTGGGCTCACATTTTTTATGATTGCAAAAAGAAGTTGAATGAAAATATTCATGCTTGCATCATGATGGGATAGTCTAAAGATTCAAAATCCTATCGATTGTTTGATCCTGTCAAACAAAAAATGATTACTAGATGAAATGTATGGTTTGATGACAAGTCTTCTGGAATTAAGTTGTTGAATTCCTCCTTTAGATTGTTGCAGTATGATCCCTTTGATGTTGTCTCTGACACTAGTTCTCCTATTCCATACTTCATTCCTTCAACTGGACAATCGAACCTTGTTCTTGTATCAACTAGACCATCGACCTTCGAGTTGACTAGTCTTTTGTCCTTTGTTTTGACTGGTCCACCTATTAAAGACCCTCAAACTTATGATCTACCTGCTAAAGTAAACCATAGTTCACCTATTTCTTATCTACCCACATGGGTAGTGTTGGCCCTTGGTCATGTATTAAGGAAGAGATCAAAGATTAAAGAAGAATAAAGACAAAGCATGAAGTGCACGGAAGGCACACAAACCGAGGAGGGGTCGAAGTGGTTAAAGAAGCATAAAAGAATGCACGAAGTAAAGGAAAGAAAATTGTTGGAAGAGAAGATCTAGGAAGACAAAGAAACAAGGAAGATGGAACATGGACAAGTCAGCAAGTAGAAGAAGACATCAATGGGTTCTTTGGAGCACCGCATGGAGAAGAAGGAGGAACATGTTGGCGAAGTCCTGAAAAGGAAGGTTATGTGGACCTAGGGTTTTGGTACCTAGGGTTGTCTAAGAGTCATGAAATGTATATAAAGAGGTCTATAAGAGTTGAGAGGGGTTTGTGATTGTTCGTGATTGTTGTCATTGTTGTTATGGTAATAACAATATTGAGAGATAGAAGTGTTTGTATTCTGGATCTTTAGCTGGGTGTGAAGATCAACCCTGCAGCTAGGTGCGCAGGGAGGGGAAGTAGACAAGAAGAGAGAGAAGAATCTGTAGCTAAGTGCAGAGATAGAACTGTATGTTTTCATCTATTATATCAAGAAACACATTTATGTGGATGTATGCCTAGGGAGAGGGTGAACCACGTAAATCTTGTTGTTCTTTGTTGTTGGGTATGTGTTATATTCTTTGCATGTGTGTGTGTGGGTGTGTCAGATATGACAACTGCGTATGATGATCCCTTGTAGTAGTTATTTTCTTGTGCCGTGTGCATTGGGCGATTTCCTAGGGGGGTCCTAGGGGGGAGGTAGGTATGCCCCCCGCTGGTTACGTGCAGTGTTCGGGGCAGCGCCCCAAATTTTTTTTTTGGGCGGTTTTTTCTATTTTTAGCGGTTTACTAAAAATAATCCTGGTTTTAGGGATTAGGGTTTTGGTATCTACAGAATACCTAAAAACATTGTATANTATAATGAATATAAGAAAGGTTTTCATGGTTGAGGGTTTCCGGTATAATATCTCTGTGTACTATGTGAATGAGCCATTGATTAAATTCTATTTTTCTTAAGAATCTATATGCATTGCTTTACTTCACAAGTTTAAAACTTACATGTGGTATCAGAGCTCATTTTTGGCTTCAGAGGGACGCCTTTGTTGTTGAGGGTTTGGC
>SNQJ01S0254201.1:0-12478 GCA_010110895.2 Picea sitchensis
GGCATGGATGACTTTAGGGGCTAAATTTCGCTCATGGGCTAATTTTCCACGGTTTTTCCAAAAATGAGATTCGCTATTTTAAAAATGATTCGCCCAAATTCTATAGGATAATTTTTTTTTACCTTAAAATTTGCTAAAATTTTATAAAAACTATATAAAATACTTAGAAATTTGAATATTTATACAAAAATATCGCCAAACATTTATGTTTGGCATATGAAGGATAAGTAATATTCGCTAAAGTTTCTACATTTTAAAATAAATTTCCATCCTTAAAATCATCCCTGGCTACCGGTAGAACATATTTTCAAAACGAGGTAAAAAATTTGACCCCTAAAAAATTGAGAACTCTATAGAGTTCTCGTTAAGTTGGTTGCTTTGTTATGAGGGAGGGGAGGAGAGGCTTGAGGCAGTTTGCAATAATTTTGGTAATTATTTTGTAGATGACATTACAAAGGGCTATAGGTCGTGATTTTTTGAGGTCTTCGATCTTGTCCTCTTTGGGAATTAAGGTGAGAAAGGTGGAGTTCAAGGCCAAGAGGACCTTAAGAAATTTCTAAGAGTCTTCTACAACTTCCAGGACATCTTGTTTAATCAAATACCAACATGCATGGAGAAAGTCAGTAGTAAAACAATCAAGACCAAGGGATTTACCTTTGTTTCTTTCCAAGACATCCTGTTCGACTTCCTTGATGTAGATGTTTCTCATTAGAGCTTCATTGGGTTCTTCAGTAATTGGCTTTGGAATGTGCTGGGTTATTTTACGGATGGATGTTTTCCTATCCTTTTGAGGTTCTTTCAACAAGCTACTGTAATATTGAATTAACTCTATTTCTATGTCTTAGTGGTTGTAGAGTTTGTTTCCTTGGCTATCTCAGAGAAAAGTCATCATGTTATAGTGTCTACATTGGAGAATTGAATTGTGGAAGAATTTAGTGTTTCTTTCTCCTTCTCTAAGCCATTGGACTTTGGATTTTTGGTGCCATAGTTGTTCCTACTGATTTTTCCTAATCAATATATGAGCACTAAGGTTGGTTTCTTCTGTCGTGAGATCCTTAGATCGGCCATTGATGATAATTATTTGTTGGAATTGCTTCATTCTATTAGAGAGTTGGCACTTGGCCTAGAAGATATTTCTAAAGTTCTTCTTTATTCCAAATCTTCAGCTGATGTTTGAGATTTTTTAAGCATTGTTGGAATTTGTGCATTGGGGATCTAAAGCGAATTGTCTCTACTTTCCACTAGTTGGAAATGTTGTCTTGGAAGAAGGGTTGGTCAAGCCAGAATGGTTTGAATATTAAGGGGATATGTTTTGGGCTTGTTTGGATGTCTAAGTTGATACAGATAGGCTAGTGGTCAGATCCATGGAAAGGAAGGATGGAGGCTTAAATGGAAATATTATTATGTAGGAGGAATGCAGAGACAAGGAAGTGATATAAATGAGAAGCAATTTGGTGAGCACCTTTATGGTGGTTGTTCCAGGTAAATATGTCATTTCCAGTTTCCCAGTCCACCAAAATAAGATCATAGATGGTCTCCTTAAAGTGGTTGGAATCCTATTCGAGGTGGTTTAACCCTCCCTACTTTTCAAAAAGAGAGGAGATACTGTTGAATTATCCCCCCAAGATCCATGGTGAGTTGAAGGTTAGGTAGTTTAAATGGAGTAGAGAGTTGAGAAGGGCTAATTTTTCTGGGAGATACCGAGGATTGTAAATGTTAGTGATGAATCCTACTTGAACCAAACCGATAACTTGGAATTTGGTAGATATTGAACGACGGGTGGTGAAGAAATGAGAGAGGGTGATTTCAGAGGGATGACAAAGGATCTCCAATCCTCCAGAGGCTCCATTAGCATAAAAAACTATATATTGATAGCCACACCAACATTTTGAAGCCATATTTTCTATAGTTTTGGAGGTACATCTGGTTTCTCGAATCATCATAATGGAGGGTTTATCTTCATAAATTAGAGCCTTCATCGCTCTATGTTTGCTTGGGTCATTAAGGCCTCTAATATTATATGAGGTTATTTTCATTAGGATGGGTGGGGCTGGGTTAAGAATTTTTCCACCATGTTTTTTATTAAGCCCAAATTAACTAGGAGTTCCCCGAGTTCTTGGAGGAGATGCATATTGGTGTGTCAACCACTCTTTTTATCTTCTTTAGTCGATTTGATTGCTTATTTTATAGATAAATTTGTTGGAGTACTTCACACACACCTAGGATTTCTTTTTCCTAAGTTTTTCCCTATGTTTATTAGTCATTATCGAGTCTCCTAAAGTTTATGGGAGAATATTCTCTAGGAGAATATTCTCTTCAATTTTCACTTCAGTTTGATCAGTTGAGTGGAGTCTAGATGCCACATTGGTATTATCACCATGCAACATTGGGATCATCACCAGCTAATGCACATTGTCCTTGGGATATTCACTAGACTAGTGCATTACTCATGATTCCCTAATCTCCTCCTCACTTCACTCTGTTTCAATCAGTTAACTAAATACTGATAGACTAGTTAACTCAGCTAGGTGGCAATTCACTCTCATAACTACCTGAGAGACTAGACTAGGTGGAAGTTTCCTCCCGTAACTGCTGGTGTGTGTCCAGATCACTCTAGACAACCAATATGGCACATTGGCTTCTCCTCCAGTGCGCAATGTTTGAGTTATACATAGTATATCATGTGTAAATTATCATTCATTAATTTGGTTAACGAGAATTCTTCCATTCTTTCTCTCATGCTTCTCTTTTCTTCTATTTTCTCTGCAACTGTGTATGTAAATTCCTATCTAGATATATTCTATGAAGGTTCAACACATTTACATGGTATCATATCTGATAGACTGCTAGGGAAAATACACACCAAATTATTTTTGCAGGTACTGAAGATTGAAGACAACAGAAAAATGGAATTTTCAAAAGAATCCATTCTTACACCATACAATTTCTTTGCATGGAAGGAGAATATGATCATGCATATTCGAAGAAGAGGATTGTACATGTTAACCATGAACACAGAGACAGAACCAACATCGGCCATAGAAAAATCCAATTATCTAAATCGAATGGATGAAGCATTCAAAACAATTTGCAGTCTCATTTCTCCTGAACTCCTCTTTCACATATCCTCTTGTAAAACCCCCAATCAAGCCTGGACCACCATGGAAGGGGTTTTTGGAAAAAAATATCATATGATGGGGCATATGCTTGAGGTGTATTTTCTCACATTGGATCCAAAAATCTTCTACAATCTCCAAGATTTCTTTACCAAATATAAGGATTTGTTGTCACAACTCAAATCTTGCGGGGTTGATAAATCTAAGGAGGAGAAACAAATGGTTCTCACAGTTCTCTCCAAACTTGGTCCAAGACACTCAGTGTTTGTATCCATATTTCATTTAGTTAGATTCACATCTGGATCCACTTGGAATATGCCCTCTCTTGAGGACTTTATCGAGTCTCTGACACAAGAGCAGAACAAGCTCATAAACATGGGAAAACTAAAAGGCCCAAAGGCGCATGAACTTACTTTTCAAGATGGAAACGATCATCAGTATCCAAAATATAAAGAGAAAGACAAAAGAAAAGCACATGAAAATCTGAAGAAGGAAGGGTACTCAAAAGCCTTCAATGATACCTCTGGATCCAAAGGTGGAAAGGGAAGAAAAGGGGAGGAATGCACTTACTTCCATAAAGGATTCCATCCATAATCTACATGTATGAAAAAAAATATAGATATAATGAATCAAATACTTCAGAAAAACAACCTTGGAGATCACATCCCCGAGGGTGCTGAGAAGAAGAAGCCAAAATAATAGAATCCCAAGAAAGGAAATTCTAGCCATGCTTTCATTGCCATCAAATCCTCTCCCGATGCTTGGATTGTAGATTAAGGAGAATCACACCACAAAGATGACACAAAATAAGTATATTCTTCATTGGATGCATGCAAAGGTCCTCCTATTTTGATGCAGGACAACTCTCCAGTCGAGGTCACTGAAAAAGGAAGGATTGAACTCACAAATGAAAGCTTCGAGAATGTGTTGCATGTGCCCAAACTTTCTGTCAATCTTCTATCCATGTATCAAATGACTAACTCCGACACTGGAAAGAGATTCATATTCAAACATGATGCAATGTATATCTATGAAATGCAAACCAATTCTAGGGTTTATACCGGTGAGGTAAATCATCAATATAGCCTCTACACATTTTCTAAATTTATTGAACCTGATTCTGCATTACTGCTTACCCATGCTGATGAAAGCAGTAGGATATGGCATGGAAGGTTCAAGAATTTAAATTTTAGATATATGCAAGAGATTAGCAAGAAGGGAATGGTTGATGGTCTACCCGACATCCACTTCCCCAAAGAAACTTGTGAGGGATGTGTTTTTGGAAAACACCCTCAAGAGAAATTCTTCAAAGGAAAGACTCAGAGGAATTCCTTTCCTTTAGATCTGATCCATAGTGACCTCATGGGCCCTTTTCCACTTACATCAATCAGTAAAGCAAGGTATGTGCTCATTTTTTTTATGATTTCTCACACTTCACATGGATTTAATTTCTCAGAAAAAAATCAGAAGTCTTTCAACACCTCAAATATTTCAAATCCCTTGTTGAGACACAGTCAGGAAATAAAATCAAAGTACTTCGAAAAAATAACGGGGGAGAGTATGTAAACCATGAGATAAAAAATATTTTTCATGAGGAAGGGATTCAATTATAGCACATGGTTCCCTATACTTCACAACAAAACGGAGTTGCTGAGCGGAAAAATAGATCTCTAAAAGAGATGGAATCTTGCATGTTACCTGCAAAGTCACTTCCACAGAGATTATGGGATGAAGCACTTAATTGTGAAACCTACATCCAAAAAATATCTCCCCATATATCTGGAAAGGATAAGACCCCCTACGAGGCTTGGAGTGAACTCAAATCGGAAGTGACCCACTTCTGCATTTTCGGTTCATGTGCATGGGCCAAGATTCCCTATGAGAAGAGGAAGGCACTTGATCCACAGAGCACATAGAGTATATTTGTTGGATACCCCAACTGTGTGAATGGATACAGACTCATTGATATTTCCTTGGATTGTCTCATCATTGAGCGTAGTGTCCAATTCGAGGAAAGTGTCTTACATGTACCTCAACAACTGCATGCAGACACCTTTGTTCTTCCACCTGTCAGAAATGATGAGCATGCACATGTTGACTCTTCTTCATATGATATTTTTGATTCAAAGGATTCAGATGATCCATATACAAATTTAGTACAATCATATGTATAGTCAGTGCATCCAGATGCATATGCAGAGACAAATTCGAGGCCCAAGTGGGCCCAATCTACTCTTTAGGATGCAGTGGATCTTGTTGGGGATCCAACTGATACTAGGAGGAATCGATATGATTTCTAGGAGCCTCCTCTTGTACTCACTTCCACTGAATCGTTTCCACCCAAGCATATTTTCTTGGTTCAGTCTTCAGATCCATAGTCTTATGGTGAGGCTGCTAGAAATCCCTTTTGGGAGTCTACCATGTCGGAGGAGTACAACTCTCTCCTCGATAACCATACTTGGGATCTGGTTCCCCTTCCTTCAGGACATAAAATTGTCAGGTGCATATGGTTCTACAGGACCAAGAGCACAACGGATGGATAGATTAGCAGATACAAAGCCAGGCTAGTTGCCAAAGGATTTCAATAGGTGCATGGCATTGACTTGATGAGACCTTCGCTCCAGTAGAAAAGATGGATTCCATATGTTTGACACTTGTCATTGCAGAAAACAAGGGATGAGAAGTCCATCAAATGGACTTGAAGAATGAATTTCATCATGATGATCTCTCTGAGGAGATGTATATGGATAAGCCCCTGATATTTATGCAGGATTCATCTTTGGTTTGTCGACTGAAGAATTCTCTTTATGGACTCAAGTAGGCTCCTAGGGCATGGTATTCCAAAATGGAATCCTACCTTCTGTCACAGAAATCTGTACATTGTAAGTCAGACCCAAATGTTTACATGCTCAAGACAGTTGAATCACTTCTACTCCTAGTTTTGTATGTTGATGATTTGTTGATCACCAGTTGCTTGAATTCAACGATTGTTGCAGTCAAGAGGATTCTGCATGACAGGTTCTTGATGACGGACATGGGTCCTCTACATTTCTTCCTTAGACTCAAGATCAGTCAGGATGCATCAGGCATCAAACTGTCTCAGGCCAAGTATGCACAAGATCTCCTTGAGAGATTTCACATGACAAACTGCAAGTCTACCTCGAATCCTTTCCTATCATGATTCAAACTTGAGGATGGTGGGGACACTCCACTAGTTGACAACACACTATACAAACACCTAGTGGGGATCTTGTTGTATCTCACACACTCCAGAATAGACCTCTCCTATGCAGTTGGAGCAGTCTCTAGGTTCATGAAGGATCCACATGAGCTACATTAGAAGGATACAAAGAGTATCCTTAGATACATACAGGGAACCATCACCTTTGGGATTCACTATTCAATAGAGTCTACATTGGACCTCATCGGGTTCACTGATTCTAACTGGGTTGGCAATAGCATTGATCGCAAGTCCACATCTGGTTACTCACTCAGTCTTGGTTCTGAGCCTATCTGTTGGTCGAGAAAGAAGCAAGATTCTATTTCTCTATCTTCATCTGAGGTAGATTATAGAGGGGTAGTTAGCATAACCATTTAGGCTATGTGGCTACAACATTTTCTCACTAAGTTGGGCATTGATTTTCATCAACCGATCGTCATCTGGTGTGACAACCAGAGCACTCTGAAGTTCTGCAGAGATCTAGTTCAGAGGCAACAGATGAAGCACATCGAGATCCACATGCACTACATACGAGACTTAGTACACGAGGGGATCATTGGCCTACAGTTTTTTCCTTCATCAGAATAGACTGCAAACATCTTCACCAAGACCTTCACTGAGGAGAAGTTTCATTCTCTACNCCTCATTTTATTTCAGTGCATCTTTTGTGTTTGGTTACCTAACATTGCCTCATTTCCAGGACCCATTCTTTATTTTCACCATAATGATGTTCAGAGGGGTGTTGGAGTTCTTCACACACACCTAGGATTTATTTTTCCTAAGGTTTTCCCTATTTTTATTAGTCATTATCGAGTCTCCTAAAGTTTAGGCGAGAATATTCCTCTAGGAGAATATTCTCTTCAGTTTTAACTTCAATTTGATCAATTGAGTGGAGTCTAGATTCCACATTGGGATTATCACCATGCATCATTGGGATCATCACCAACTAATGCACATTTTCCTTGGGATCATCACCATACTAGTGCATTTCTCATGATTCCCTGATCTCCTCCTCACTTCATTTTGTTTCAATCAGTTAACTGAAGACTGATAAACTAGTTAACTCATCTAGGTGGCAGTTTACTCCCGTAACTTCCTGAGAGACTAGAATAGGTGGAAGTTTACTCCCGTAACTACTTGTGTGTGTCCAGATCACTCTAGACCACCACTATGGCACATTGGCTTCTCCTCCGGTGCGCATTGATTGAGTTAAACAGAGTATATTATGTGTACATTATCATTCATTCATTTGGTTAATGAGAATTCTTCCATTCTTTTTCTCCTTCTTCTATTTTCTTCTATTTTCTCTATAACTGTGCATGTCAATTCCCAGCTAGATCTATTCTGTGCAGGTTCAACAAATTTATAGAATTATTTACTCCTAGAGTAGAAGAGGTATACTGCTTACCTTTTAGCAATTTCGCTTCCTTTTCCTTGGATTTTGACTTCAGGAGAGCATTTTTTAGAGCTGGATTTGTTTCTCTGGAATGGAATGTGCTTCTTATCATTCACAGGTAGATGCTATGCTCTGCAGATCTAGTTGTTCAAGCTTCGTTTCTTCTCCATATTCCTAATCTTCTTTGTTTCCTCACTACTACATATGTATGGAAAAAATAATGTTGTACTCTGGTAGTACAAATAAAATTGGTCGTACTGTCGGAGTTTACTTGAATAATTTTATTTGTATTAAAAAATCCCCGATGTTCGTCGAATATCCGACGCTAGTGTCTGTCATCGGATATTTGATAATTGACCAAGTCAACGATCGTTAGTTATTCAACGAGTGAGGAGGTCAATGATGTGTGTATCAATGTTTGACAAAGTCAATATTTTTGTTCATTAAGAAACGTCTCTCTGGTCAACATCCATCAACAATCCGACGAAAGTGCGATACATAATTAAAAAAAGTTTGAAATATTAAATATGTTCGATGTTGTTTCTATACTAACGACAATTTGCATAGGTTATAAGGGATATTTTTAGGTCATAATACAATTTTTTATTTATTTTGTTAATTGCATTACAAATAGTTAAACTACCGAAGTTGATTTTTCAAGATAATCATCACTGAAAGTTTGGCAAGGAAAAAATGTCACATAACATTTCTCCATCAAGACAAGGCCAAGAATTGAGATCTACATTGGTTGAGGCTTTGGGTGATCGAAAATGTTATTTCCCTTTTAAAAAATGCAGGGGATATAAAGGAAGAGACTTTTAATAAAAAAAAACTAAAAAACATTGTAGTGAGTATAGACTCCTTGAAGATGGGCACAAATATCGTCCCTTGGTAAGTTATTCTTGTTATCATTATTATCCTCCACTAATATTCTGAATTGGCAATGCAGTCATAATTATTTTTTCCTTCATCCAATTTGGTATTAGAGCTTCATTGTTTTACTTGCATAGGGCTCCATTTGAGAAATATTTACAGAGTTTCTAATTCCTGTTTTGATATTGGTACTGAAGCTCTTTTTTAGAATTATTTGCAAAGTTTCTAATTCCTCTTTTTATATTGGTAATTGTTTCATTTTTAAAAGATTTGAAGAACAATTCTAGTTCCTAGTAACGTTAGTATTTTTTTTAAAATCACTAATGGAAAGCGAAAATTCCACACTGGATGAATGTCATATTTGTCAAGAAGAGGACAATAGAATAAATATGGAGATTATTTGTTGTTGTTCTGGAACCTTGAAGTGTTAAGACTTATAAGCATTATAGGTCATAAGGATAATAAAGGAAATATGGAGATTCTTGTTCTTGTTCTTTGTTTTCCTATATTATATTTGTAAACATCTGTATTGTTTTAATATTTTCTATATACACTAATATTACTTGATTGTTTGTAATTATAAATGAATGATTCCCTAGGGCACTTCCCATTGAGGAAGACATGGTTGTACAAGCATTTTTTCAAGAACATGGAGCGAATATTGAAGATCAAGTTAATGATCTCATGGAAGATGATGATGATGCTAATAATACAATTGAAGAATATGGGACAAACATATTGATCTAGGAGACATTTAACAATGTTGGAATGGATGATAATGATGACCAACTTGATGGTGTTTTTTATATAACTGTACTTGAGAAGGCATGTCAACCTCTTTATGAAGGCTCCAAAACAAGTCTTATCTCTGCTACATTTTTGTTGGAGAACTTAAAGGTTATGAATGTTTTGTCAAACACTTGTGACACACAAATGATAAGGTATGTAATATATTTTTTCACACTTAGTAAATGATGATTAAGGTTTTCTTTTTCCTGTATTTTTATTGTTATTTGATCATCTGTAAAATTTGGATGCAATATTTATGATCAATATTCTTTACATTAACCGGTATTGATTTTTTATGTTGTAGATTGTCAGGTGAATTTATGTTACCACCATCAAATGTTTTATGTCGTACATACCAATATTTACATGCCATAATGAAAGATATTGGAATGGAGTATCAAGATATTCATGCATGTACTGATGATCATATTCTATATTATGGAGAACATGCATCAAAAAAAGAATGTCTAAAATGTCAAATTAGTAGATATCGAACCGATCAAGTAACAAAAAAGGTGCCTCACAAGGTTCTTCATTATATTCCCATAATTCCACATTTGCAGTGATTATTCAGGTGTAAAATCATAGCATAGTTTATGGATTACCATGCAAAGAACGAAATTAAAGATGGTGTTCTTCTAATTCCTACATATGGATCTACATTTAAGAATATAGAGGAAATATGGCCACATGTTAAATATGAACCTCATAATCTTAGGCTTTCATAGGCAGCTGGCAGTGTCAATCCATTTGGAGAGATCAGATCTACTTAGTCGATGTGGCCTATTTTTGTTATCAACAATAACATTCTTCCATGGATGTCAATAAAGAGGGAGCACAAAATGTTGGTAATGATTGTTCCAGGTATTTTCTTAGAATATCTTTTTTTAACACGATAACATCTTAGTTGTCTTGTTTGTTTCATAATTATGTCTTATATTTTTTTTTTACTCATATATGTTCAAATATGTCTGATAATTATGTTTGATATTTTTTTATTAGTTAAGTACCAATTCAAATATATGAATGTATATAACGAGCCTCTTATCGAAGAGTTACTAGAGTTATGGAAGGACATCACTATGTATGATATATCTAGACTAGTAGGTGCGCAAAGGGAATTTAAATTCCATGCAATGCTTGTATGGACAATTCACGATGCCCCAAGGCTAACAAATTTATGTCGTATTCTATAACGTTACAGTGCACTTTAATATATAGTTTTTAATTTTATGAAGTTCATATCATGCATGTTTTTTATATAATCCCTTCTTTAAACATACTTCGAATAATTGATATAAAATTTAATCTATCTAATGCAGGTCTTCAAACAAAGGGTAAATTTTCATGTCCAGTTTGTGGTCCTAAGATGAAATCTCGTCATTCAATAAGTTTAGGAAAGGAGGTGTTTGATTAGTATAGGCACTTCCTCTCTAAGAACCATAAATATCAAAGTACCGAGAAACATCTTTTCAATGGGAAAGAAGAGACTTGATAAAAATCAAGGAGAATGACACCTCATCTATGGAAGTTGCAATATAATAGAAATCGTTAAGGTATATTGGATCAAATCATATATGTATATCATACATGAAATTTTTGGAATATTTATATTTTTATTGCATTTTTTTCATTGTACTAATTAACACGTCTTGTTGTAATATCTTTAATTTATATGCTTCACCTTGAAGGTCGTCATGAAGGCATTAATAATGGGGCGCTTCCATGAGGAATGAAAAGTTATCCCTTACAATTCAGTAGGCTCCCCTACTATGAGCACCTAGAAATTATTCATTTGTTTGATACAATGCAGACCGAGAAGAATATAAATGAAACATTATGGATAATCTTAGATGGAAGGAGTGACAAAGAAAAAATTGTGAAGATTTGTAATGACATTAAGGAGGCCAATCATGCAATGCAAAGTGTGATTCATTCAAATAACAATGTAGACAACCAAAATATAAATTCCCTTCCATGGTTATTGACAGAGTGGCAAAGAAAGGATGTAAAAGAGGTTATTGAAAAAATAAATTTCCCACTCGATTTTCTTCAAACATAAAGAATATCCTAACAAAGAAAGGTGAATTAGGTGGGGTAAAAACTCATGATTAACATACCTTGATTAAGGTAGTTATTTTGGTGTATATATTTCTATATTGGTGAAACATCTTGTTTTTGTTTTTTTTCAACTAATTTGGGAACAAATAATGATTCATTTTTTATGTTATCATATGCTCTACCACTATCTCTCCCATAAAACTTTGACAACAACGTCAAACAAGTTATATATGATCTTGGACAATATATGAGGTAAGTGGCGATTTATATGCAAAGTGTCATTTGTTCAATTCATTGTACAACTTATATTTGAATGCATGTGTTTTACTTGTAATGTAGTACTATATACATTTTTGTTGAAACCTATGATTTGCTTGCATAATTTGTAGATGGTTTTCATCTAAAGAGATCTATAAAGAAGATATAAATTATTGGAGGTTACAAATTCCTCGTATAATGTGTGAAATGAAAAAGTATCTACCTCTGACATTTTTCAATGCACAAGAACACTACCTCGTACACCAAGTTGAGGAGATTAAAAAGTGTGGACATGTACACACAAGGTCAATGTGGATGGTTGAGAGGCACTTGCAATCATTGAAGACTTTGGTTAGACAAAGAGCACGTCCTGAGGGTTCTATGGTCGAGGGACATATGGTATATCAAACCATGGTTTATATTACTCAATATCTTCCTAATATAGTTGTAAGTATTAATGTGGATGGCATTTGGGATGTAAACTCCATCAAAAAATTTGAAGGGGAACACCTATTGGGGAAAGGTAGAATGAGGAAAGTGACATGTAAGTAGATGGAGGGGATTTATAATACATTTGATTTTTTTTTTTTACGTATATCATACTTATTTAATTTTTAGTCTTCCTACATAACCCATTATTATGAAGGTATACCATGGTAACTTATTATATGTGAATTGTTTTATTTTAATATAGTTGGTTGAGAGTGGGATGCAATACATTTATACATTGCAAACAATCTTTATTGGATGAAGGTATGGATTGAA
>SNQJ01S0254203.1:0-12642 GCA_010110895.2 Picea sitchensis
GGAGATCATTTGAGTATGTAGAAGATTCCAGTATAACCACCATATTGGAAATCTCATTGATGTATATGTTGTCACATAGATCCACTTTGTATTGGTATGTGGCTATGTTCTTGTCATATCATAGCTCCACTAAGTATTCTTTCATGGCTACAATCAAATAATTTCATAGAGTTATGGATACACATTGTATATTTAGTGGCCATATCCTTAGTCAATACTTTCATGGATCTACAATGTATTGGTTGGTGGCCATGCTTTGAGTCAGTTTACTCCGAGCATAGGTATGTTTTCCTCGAGGATGATACATATACTATTTGATGTTTGTTTGAAGATTCTTCCATGGTCTCCTACTCTAGTTCCCTTGCATCAATATTTTGTAAAGTGTTTCGTCCATCAGTTTCTCCTCTGACTTTACACTTTAGGGGGCATCTATTACACACCTAAATGTCACATCGCCATGTCACACTTAAGTTTTGAAAGTGCAGTATGCACCTTAATAAGTGTCACATGAACTTTATCAAGTGTCGTATGTACCTTACTAAGTGTCGCATGCACTTTATTAAGTGTCACTACTTTGACACCATGGAAGAAAATTTGTCATAATCCCTAGTCATTGTGAAGGAGAAAAACACATCATGATAAGGTCGAATTGATGCTAAGTGTTTTATGCACCTTACTATGTGTCGCTACTTTGACACCATGGAAGAAAATTTGTCATAATCCCTAGTCATTGTGAAGGAGAAAAACACATCATGATAAGGTCGAATTGATGCCTTTACCTTGATATTTTCTTGACCATTTTAAGGTCAACCTCCCCCATGTATAGAGCATTGAAATCTTATCAACGCTCCCCTTCCCATGTATAGGGAGTGTTGAAAATACTTTGTGCTCAGTGTTGGGGGAGCATTGAGTGGTTAGAGGGAGTTATGGCTAGCCCACCTTATTATAAGGGTTAGTTATGAGAAGATGAAGTCAAGGATTTGATTCATATCTCGTGGCTCCATATTATGCAAACTCAGTCCCAAATATGGAGCTAAATTCAAAAACCATTTCCTAAAATACCTCATGGTGGTTAAAGCCTCCAACCCCATAATGAAGTGGCTGAAGGTGAAGTGTGAATAAAAGGATTCTAGAGTGTCAAACCTTTGATCTCTTGGTAAGTGAGAACTCATCAAAGAATCATCATTCTTGATCTTGAGATATTGAGGCAAGGGATGGAATGGAGAGCTTGGAGGAGATGTTTCAATGTCAATGCTGGTTTGTAAGTACTTCACCATGTTTTCCATTAATATAACTTGGCTTGTTTCCTTCATACTATTTTTTATACATGTATGTCTATATAGATATATATTCTCTTATTTAATGATATATTGTGGTGGAATAGAAGGTAAGCTCCAATATACTATGTTTAAGAGGGTTGTTGTGTTGGAATGATGGGGTCTATGGATTGATATGAAAAAGTTCCTTGCTAAGGAATTCCCACCATATTAGGTTGACCCAATAAAGGATTTGCAACTCCTGGATATGGTTTTCTGAGGTACAGGCCAGTGGTAGTGGGATATGGATTCCCATGTGTTTATTTGTTTGAGTTTGTTTGTATGGATCCACATTGTATCTCCAATGGTCATATCCATAGTCAGTACTTTCATGGATCCAAAGTGTATTGGTTATCGACCATGCTTTGAGTTTCTTCTGTTTAATCCAAGCATAGGGTGGTATGTTTGCCTCGAGGATGAAACATATATATTGTTTGGATGTTTGTTTGAAACTCTGCCAGGTTCTCCTACTCCAACACCCTTGTATCAATATTTTTGTGAAGTGTTTCAGCCATCAATTTCTCCTTGACCCTCATACTTTAGGGGGGTATTTGTTACACAACTAAATGTCACACCACCATGTAGCACTTAAGTGTCGTGTCGTATGTAATCTTTTACTAAGTGTTTCATGCAATTTATCAAGTAATGTATGCATCTTACCAAGTGTTTCATTCACTTTATTAAGTGTCACATCTTTTACACCATGGAAAAACATTTTTCATAATCCCTAGTCATTGTGAAGGAGAAAAACCCATCACGAGAAGGTCGAAATGACATTGATTCGTTTTCCTTTGATATTTTGACCATTTTGAAGGGCTGACTCCTCCTCTCTATGTATGTGAGTGTTGAACTCTTTATCACTCTGCTCCCCTGCCCATGTATAGGGAAAATTGACAACACTTTGTGCTTGGTGTTGGGGGAGCTTTGAAGTGATTGGATGGAGTTATGGATAACCCACCTTATTCTAAGGTTGTTCCGAGAAGATGAAGTAAAGAATTTGATTCATATCTCATGGATCCATCTTAGGTAAATTCAATCCCAAGTTATGGAGCTAAATCCAAAAACCATTTCCTAAAATACTTCATGGTTAAAGCCTCCAACCTATATATTGAGTGCATTCAAAGGTGAAGGGAAGAAACGGATTTAGAGTGTAAAACCTTGATATTGTAAGGAGAATTCGTCAAAGCATCATCATTCTAATATTGACACATTTAGGAAAGGGCTGGACTGAAGAGCTTGGAGAATTTGCTACAATGTCTACGGTGGTTTGTAAGTACTTCACCATGTTTCTCCATCAATATAACTTGGCCTATTTCCCTCTTCATACTCATTTTATAAATCTTATATAGATAGATACACTTGTCTAATGATATATTGTATGAATAGAAGGTGTTGTTTTATTCCTTGCATACTTTCTTCATCATTATAGAATCTTGGAAAACAAGACCAAATATTGAAGATCAATGAGGACAACCATCGAAAATGAGTAAGTCATACTTCTTTCTTCTATATTCTCTTCCTATAGATATATCTAAAGGAATATTAGTGTCCATTTTTTTTTCTATCTTGGACAATAGGGTCTAGATATCCAAGGCATATCTCAATTCATTCAGAAATATTTTCAACAATTCCTCCTGTACATGTTTGGTTCTATCGCATACCATTTTCTCCTAACTAAGGATTTGACCCTTCTTGTTTGTTTATATCCCCTTGGATTTTTTAATCCCCTCCTATATAAGATTTCCCCACTTGGCTTGATGGAGCTTCATCTATTTCTTTTCTCAATCTCCTTACATAAGTAGTCCAGGACTCAAACGTTTGACTTAATGAATCTCCATGGGGAACATTATTATGTTTAAAATGAGATTTATAATATGCAATACTTTTCCTCATTTGTTTTTCCAAATTTCTCCATCTTAGGTAGTAACGTTTTTATCAATGTTATGTCCTTGGTAGGAGATTCAATAAAATTCTATATGGTTGCCTCCCATTGATTTTTGTGAGAGAAAGAGAGATGATGTGGCTGTTTATACGTTTTGATATAATCATCCATGTCCTTATATACCTATACTTGTGGAAATAAATTATTTTGGTGCAAAAGAGGGAAAATGGAAGTCATTTGTCATATGCTCTATAATTTTCCACAATAGATGAGAGTTTGTTACCTTATGTATAATTCCCTTGAGATCATTGTGAGATACTTGTTTCTAATATCTCAAGCCAAAATCCATCTCTTCAAGGTATTTAAGGGTGAATAGGAATTTCTATATGGATTTCCTCTAGGGAGGACTTCCAATCCCTTACTTTATCAAATTGTACTTGAGCCTACTAATAAGGAAGTTCCCATGCTTGAATATGGGTCATAAAATTAACTATATATTGTCCATGGGCCTACACACATTGTGTTATGCCACATAATTCTATTTTTACATTGTTCAATTCATTATGTACCTTGAAGGCATAGTCAATAAAACTTGAATCTTGATACCTATTGTATTTGTAGTAGTTAACTTGGCTTTCTAGGAATGTGTGATTTTTGTTCTTCATTCCTTCTATCATTTATTGATCTTTGATCCTGAGTAGGATCCCTATTTGTTCTTGTACATGAATTCTGATGTCTTAGTCTTCTGCAGAAAAATGCTCTGTTCTTCTTAACCTTGTTAGTTCATTTTGCATTTGTTGAATTGTCCTATTCATGTTTAGAGTCATCCCACCCTTGCTTGGTTTCTTTGGGATGCAACAAGATCTGTTTTTACATCTAGGATACCACCCTTGAAATATTCCACCAATACCTCATTTCTCAACATTCTTTGAGAGCTCTTTTGAAGCCTTGGATTTATTATGATAAGATTATCCATTTGTCTTTGGAATTTTCCAAGGATGATATCTAGATTCTATTACTTTGTTTCTACTATACCTTCTTCCATCTCGATCACCTTGTTCATATATCCATCCGAATCGTTTATTTGATCATCCCTAATAACATATTTTACATTTCCTGGCATAGAATTCTTATAACAACCAAGTATAACTGGTCGCTTGGTCTTTGATCTTGTGGATTTTGATTTAGTAATTTGTAAAATTGCAAATTGAAATCTCTTATCCTTTCACCCTTCTTCAAATGGATTTGGGTGAATTGAGTTAATAACATGTGGTACACGACTAGAGGCATGTACATGGTCATAAACATAGTTTCAATATCATCGAAAGATGAAATTTAACAAGATTGAAGGGACATATACCATTCATGAGTTTGTCATATCAATGTTTGCAAAAACAATCTCACCATTACGTCCTCATATTCTATTAGATGCAATTCACACATAGATAAAAAATTGATCCATGTGTCTTTTCGGGTCCATTATTCCATCTCCTGAAAACACAGGTAAGGCTCCTTGTGGGAGAGTGGGTAATTGATTTTGTTCCAACAAGGTTAAGGGGATATTCCTATCCCTCTTGTGGGGATTCTAAGTACTTTGTTATGCCTAAGAATTTCATTTCTTCTTTCTTCTCAATTTTCATAATTTCATTCCTTCTTTCTTCTCTCATCTCCTAAGAATTTTCATTCCTCGCTTCTTCTCATTCCCATCTCTTGAATTTTGTTACCAATTTCATAATTTCTCCAACTCAATATTTCAAAGTTTGTTTGTTTTTACTCTTGTTATTGGTTCCATACTCAAATGGTTTTTCCAATTTCCAAACCTTCTGCCTCTTTAGTTCCTCTTTTTGATCTCTTATTCACGAGCAAGGGTTTCCCAAGATTTTTCTAATTCTTCTCTAGTCCTAGCTGTTATTATTTTTAGATTATACAATTGGTGTAATATGTTTTGTTGATTTCCAAGACCAATTTGAAATTTTGGATGATTTTGCTAGGCTACACAGAGCTATAAGTTCCATTCTCAAAACTAAAGGCCTTTTTCTCCTTATATGGTCACCAAATGTTGATCTGAAAACATCTTTGTCTCATGTCAACCTCATTAGTATATGAATCCCCTGTGTTTTTAGAGAGGTGACACTCCTCTTGTTATTATAATTCCAAGAAAATAAATGAAATAAAATAAAATAAGATAAGGACCTAGATTTTGTATTTACATTCACATTCAAGGAAAACAACCTAAGATTTTAATCACTTTTTAAAAGAAATTCATATGTATAATATTTAAGATGTGAATATATAAATTCATACAGAATACAAAGTATTGATATCTCCATCACATAATTCATTAGAACATTTAACAATACCACAAATAGAGAGAGAAACAAATGGAAATAAAATTAGTAGAGAGCTTTAAATTATCATTCTATAAAGCACCAAAAATATTATGAAAGATAAAACATTTGGTAACTCAATATTCTAATCAAAGTCTTTGAGAATACAATAATGTAATATCCCTAGTAGCTATCTTGAGTCTCAAAAATAATAATGAGTTCTTAAATACAAAAGTAAATGTCTTTAAAGAAAATAAAATGCATTCTCCTTTCGAAGAGGACTTGATTATTCTCAGACCATAAAATGAAAAGAACTAGAATATTGAAATAAGAAAAACCAAGAATCATCCTAAATCCCACAAAATACTGAGAAGATAAAGGAAATATGACAAATGATTATAGCAAAAAATGGACTCAGGAAAAAACTAAAAATACAGAGTTTATGTTCGACTCACTGTGATGGAAAATATACTTCTTTACTCTTACAATTCTTTCTCCTTTTATAGGTACATTTTGTTTAGGTGGCACAACTTCTCTAACTATTTCTTAATTTTATGGTTCAGTAACCCCGATTAATTCTTTATTCAATCATTCTTCTATGTATTCTCTTAAAGGTACCATAGTAATTCCATGTTTAGTTTAAATCTCAAATACTTGGCTTTCACCCCTTAAATCTAGCTCCGATTGATGCAATGTGTCATCTACCTCATCATTTATGTTGATATACCAAACTAACCATATTTCCACTTCTTTACATCCTAAAATGCCTATGGTTTCGGGTGTAAATTAAGTTGTCCAAGCAACTCTTTTAGTTCTTTTTAAGTTGTCATGTTAAATATCTGGTTGAGATCATGGTATCCATCAATAAATTAGGACCATTCAATTCTTTGGTAAGACAAACAAGTTTAAGAAATAGATCACTCTTTATATTCCTTAGGGCCTCGGTTTCATTTGTATCATTTATGTTAATCCTTAATTCTCCTCCTTAACCAACATGTACGACCCATTTCCACAAGTAGAAGTAGGAAAGAATTTTTGTTATTTTCTTCGAGCTTCATTTAAACTTGAGGCTTTGACCAAAAATGTGTTTACGATTTCTTTGAAAATTCCTTCATCATTTTCCAAATATTTCTACATATATTCTTTGAAATTATCTATTATGGAGGAAAAGATAGAAATATTTTGGGCAAGCTCCCAATTTTCCTTAATTATATCAACCCTTTTTTTTATGGTATCACCAACATATTTTCTTACGATCTATAATAAACTTGATGAACCTTTGTATTTTGTGCTTCTTTCGGGGATCTCCTTTAATTCAAGTTTATGTTGCATAGAACTGAAATGTTCTAGAAACAATGGCGTTGGTACCAAATCAACTCTAATTTAACCTTTCTTTTAGTTCCAAATTTCTCTTCCCATTTTGTTGAATTCCTTTGTTTTGCCGCATCTCTAATTCCATGAAACCGTAATTTTAGATGATTCTACTCCATACAAGTCAATTGAATATTTCCATCATTATGATGAATTCTTATTCTTGGTATTAACTTTTTCTAATAATAATTTTTTCTTTCCATCAGGGAGACATGGTGCAAAGTGACGTATTCCTCTTCAAATATCTCAAGATACCTAGTCATATTGAAGATCAACTATTTCTCTTTCCTCTAACAACCTTTGGAAAATACCAAATGTGTTTCCAATGATCCTTCTACATGTCCATTGTAATGGAATCTTCTCGGACTTTCAATGCATTTTATTTCCATTGATGATGCACCCTATTTTTCTTTCTATAGGAGTATATGAACATGTGTTTTCTCATAGATTTTCCTTTGGTGGAATTTTATCCTCCAATCGCCGCTTGAGCCTCCAAATGGTATGCATCCATCCCAATCGGTTCTCTATTCTAGATGGATTTTTGAGACTGTCATGCAGATAGGTTTCTATTTCGTTGTTTCTCCTTGTTGTTTGTATATCTCGTTTTTACTATTTACTTCTCCATAATTGTTTGAATTTTGGTAGGTCACTAGTTCCTAACGATCCAAATTATATCCACTACCTTCTTGAAAATGCTCAACTTTGATGAAGTGTGAAGAATGCCCCACTAAATGCAAATGTGTAGTGAATTTGTTATTTGGGGAAAAACTTTCGACAATTTTGGATTCCTTCAAACCCATATGTTCATGATGTCCCACCAACTCATTCAAGTGAGTTATATGTTTAATAATGAAATCCACAATTTTCCATGGTAGGGGTATAAATTGTTCTTTTCCTTTGTCATGAAAGAAATGGGCCCAAGTTTTCTATTTCCTACATATTTCTCTAACAAATATTGTATATGATGTATAAAATGGTCAAAGGAAATGTTTCTCCTTACTACCAAATATTATAAATACATTAGATTCTTTTCCGCTGACAAACTCATAACCTCTTTCGAATGAGGGAGCTGTCTCTACTATAACCTTGATGTATTCTATCCTAATATTAACCTTTTGAACTCTAATATTAAATTGTTGTGAATTGGGTAGAAAACGTATTGGGATTTATGTTTGTTTAAAATTGAATACCATGCATAATTATTTGTAACTTACAATCCTCATGTTTTTCCTGGGGAAAAGATTCAAAAACATAGCCATAAGCAATGGAGAAAAATGGAGGTAAGAATCCATATATAATTTATAGGTATTTTGAGGTTATTCAATTGGAAATAAATTTCATTTGAGATGAGATAATCCCAATCGATGATAGATTTTTCATGTAGGGAATAATGCATATCATATATAACATTTCTTGCTAGCGACATGTAATAGTTTTAAACTCACACGTGAGAGACAATCAGGAAAAATTCCTTGTACCTAGTATCTTAGCAAATTTCCCCTCACTATAGAAGTAGCAGTATTATAGGCCATCTTCCAACAAGTTTCAACACTGCTCCTCCTTATGTTGCTTTTTAAAAATTCATTAGCCTCTTGAATCAATATTAGTTGGTGGGAGTTTAAATATTTTAGAAATGTTGAAGGAGCTAGAGAAATAGGTTGATGACCTTGCATTTCAATTATTCTTCGTTCATAGACAAATTTTTATCTACACATATTGATAATCTCTTTCATATCATGGTTCAAACACATCCTTCCACAAATAATGTTATTATTGAGGTCCATATTAGGTTTGTATTCTTCTCAACTAAAGGAAGAGACTTGCAATACTTGTATACCCTGGACCACTAGAACTTCTACATCTTCATGGACCCGTATATGTTCAATGTATCTCCAAAAAATATTTCCTTCTTCTTACTTGACATTTTCTTTTTTACAAGGCATACTACTATCGACACTCATTGTGTTGGCATTTTTATTTTATTTAAATTTATCATACCTCATTTGGTAACTTAATCAACCATAGAACATTCTTTAAATGTCATCAGTTTTCATGGGATTTGGATTTATTACGACCCTTAATCGATGTATTATTCATTAATAATGACATTATGCTTTTACGAGTGGCGGTTGATGTGGAAGGGGTAATTAATATGACAAGAAATGTTGATGTGATGGTATGATGGACAATTTTTTCAAGTATGGAGGTGTGAAATGATGTATGGGAAATGCTAAGAGTATAACATGGAGTTGAGGACATAAATGCTTGTGAAACAATATTCAGGAAAGGGTGACAATGCCCGCATTAAAATTGCTAATATGGTTAAGTGTTAGGAGAAATGTGGACTTATGAATACGTAGACATGCAGACATGTGGGACTACTAGAAAATGGAAAAGTGATGAGAGGTAAGAAATCCACCCATAATTAGAAATATGGCTAACCGGTGGGAAAGAAGTGAAAGTAAGTGAATGCAAAACTACAACCTGTGGAGGTGGAGACCTAAAAAAAAAGGGGAAATGGATGGTGGGTGAAGGCTCCCGCATTCGGCTATCAACAAAATTGACCAAGTATCAAAAGAAAATGGAAAAGGAAAAAGTAAGTGTTTTGGTGATTGCGTATACAGCATCAAAATAAAATGAATTTAATAATTGTTATGCAGCTTCACATTCACATTTTGGAAAATGACTAAGTGCTTGGGGATTTTTTGATGTAAGAGAAAAAAAAAAGTGGCTAAGAAAAGTGTAAAATAACCATATTAGACTCCATAAAAACGATCAACAAAACCCCGAAGTTGATTCAACAAGTTAAACTCTAATCAATAAGATATCACTGGTGAATGATTTAGTTGGATAGTATATTAGAGGTTATATTATCGAGTTTGTTATAGATTGTACCCACCTATAGTTCTACTGAAAGATAATTATTTAAGGTTCTGTGTGGAAGATACTTGAATTAATTGTCTACTTGGATCAAGATGATACTGTGTGATACAAGGATTTATGAAGATGGAATTTTATTTCCCTAGTAGTTAAGTGCCTTCACACACATAGTGGGACTAGGGGTTGACCAGGGAATGATCTAACCATATAAAATGATGAAAAGAAGGATTGAGGAACATATGGGTTGATGATGCCGAGAGAAGAAGAATGTACAGTAGACAAAGAGATTAAAGTATTTCATAGTGGTGGCATTGTAGAAGAGATTTTCATCAGAGAAGGTTAGCTCGCTGAGATCGAGAAATAGACATAGTTCTCTAGATCAAAGGAATACCACAAATAAAAGGGGAGGAAGAGGAAAATGTTTATCAACTCAGTCCAGTAGAATAATATCCCACTCAGATTAGACTTTGCATCGAACCCATGACACCATGTGCATCTCTAAGAACGAGGTAAGATTTGAAATTTTATGAATTATAGTTAGTGAAGGAATTAAAGGTAACAATAAAGGTAGTAAGAGTAGAGGAAGTAGTACACCAATTCAGGATCAATTGGTGTCACCAAGGAATATTACCGCATAGAACACAATGGCAGGTTTAGACCCCACTTTGAGAATGTCTACCTTTCACGGAGCTGGAATGAGGGATCCATAACATTTTTTTGTGTGTGAAGCCCATGGACTTTGAAGAATGTCTAGGATGATGATGAAAATATTGTGAAATTGAAAATGACTTTTAGAGACTGCGCATTGCTATGGTATATGAATTATCAGTCTACTACTCCTATGGGACAAACTAGAACATTAACATACATTAGACAAGATTTGTTTAACTAAAAATTCTAAGATGAAGTCCGAAGTCATTGTATTACATAACTAAAAGAGATCAAGCAGCTTTCAAATGAGTTAGTGTGATATTTTGACCAAAGATTCAAGATCTTAAAGGACTACTTGACCTTCCATATTTCGGATGAGATGTATAGGGAGTGGTTCATTGTATGAGTTTTTCCTCATACCGCCAATCTTTGACGTAGTAGAAGATTATTAACGGTGAGCTCAACCATAGATTTCTATGAGGTTAAGCATCCCGTGTAGGAGAGAATGGCGTAGGGATGGCTCAGGTCTAGTTGCAGTTAGCAAAATTGAGCATTCAGTTGCAAGAGATGGATAAATAGAAGGAAATGTGCAGGGAAATTTGGTGTACTAGATGTATAATATAAGGTCATCATAAGAATGAGTGTTCAAATTTTTCACAGTATATGGGAGTAGGAATGCCAAATCATTTACCCACAAGAGGACCATGGTGTGAGATATGTAAGATGATGGGTCATCATCCGCTTCGATGCGAGTATAAGACTACTAGAACCTTATTTTTGTAAGTATGTCGAACATTATGAAAAGGAATGGCGTGCATTTTATCTTATTAGAGAGTGAATAATGGATGCATATAGGGTCCAAAGGGAAGAAGGAACATAATGAGGTGTATTGTAGTATAATATTTCAAGAGGTTACAATCAAGGAGGAAGAGGAGGATTCGTGAGGTCATGGAAGAGGAGAATTTTGGGTGAGGTAAGAGGCATGATCATATATTATAATCAGAATTAGCCCTGGCACTCAAGTAAAATAACACTATATGAATCCTTGGATGACATGCACTTATTGTAGACAACTAGACCATACATGTGCTATTGTACACAATTTATTGCGAAGTGGCAAGAAAATAGGAACCCGAATGTGCATATGATAGCTACAGAGGAGCGTGAAAAATGAACTAAGGTAGCAACAATTACACTCGGAGGAGAGAGAAAAGGAGTTGATGTGAAAGAGAAAGGAAAGAGGACCTATAAATGGGTGGTAAGGAAAGTAGTAGAGACTCCTCCATTGTTTGACCCTAGAAAGGAGAAGACACGTACCAGGAAGCAAGGAAAGAACTATTGGAGACATAATTGATAACATCGACTTCAAATCAAGACCACTCCAAAGGGCGACATGCCACTCCATCTAAGATATACCTATAGTCTACATGACCATTCGTGAAGGGAAATTTTGAGGGCTAAGTATAATCGAGAAGTTTATTAGCTCTTTTTATAATCAATGAAGGATGAGACTGTGTTAAACACACTGCATGGAATAATTTATCAATTCACGTAAAAAAGGAAACATCTATTGTAAAGTGAGAAGTTAACCAAGTAAGTTGCAAGAGAAGGACAAATAGGGAATTATAAATAAATGCACAGATAGGATATTATGACATGGATAATATCATTTTATACCTAGGATATTATGTGAATGTCCTTTTGAAGAAGACCTAGGAGATGATGGGAATACTGAAGTTAATTTGGTCAACTATTCAGTTAAGGTTAGAAAATCAACATAATATTGTTCTAATTGAAAGGTTTTTAGGGATAAACTTTAAAATTGATGGAGTGCACAGTATAGATAACTTTTAAGTAATCAAGATAGTAGATGGCAGTAAGCCTTATCCAACATTACTAGGACTTGATTGGGATTTTGATAACGAGACCCTGATTGGTCTGAAGAAGAGACAAATGGTCTTTGAGGTAGGAGACTAGAAAGTTACTGCACCATTGGATCCCACAAAGGTGATAAGATGCGTGGAACCAACAAAGGGAAAAAAGATCGATAACCTTTAAAATGTGACCACACTGATGGATGATTATGTGAACCCTACATCTAATGGTGCACTCAGTTGGAGGAGTATTAGTTATTGCGGATTAGATTCAAAAGAAGCACTGGAGCATTGACAGTAAAGATTACATGAAGTATAGACAAGGAGATGTGCTCATATTA
>SNQJ01S0254204.1:0-12642 GCA_010110895.2 Picea sitchensis
ATGTTTTTACTTGAGGATTTGGGTGAGATGTCAATTAAGAATCAATGGAAATACCTAAATTTTGTGGAGATGAAGATAAAGATGAAATAAATCATGAGGAATGGTTGAGGATGATAAAGAATTGTTTTTAAAGTCCTTGTTTTTCATCTTTTACTTTTCATGGTACAACTTTTAAGTGGTGGAAAAACCTTAATGAAAATCCTAGATTAAACATGACCCGTGAACAATTTTAGAAATCCTTCTCAAATAAATTGATCAAGGATAAAAAAAAATGGAAACGACGCATAAAATTCAAGTGGAATTAAAGGAATTTAAAGAAAATTTCCCCGAATTACAAAATAATAGTGAAGATACAAGAAAATATATTACAAATCAAAATGATGAGTTTGCTAAGATGAAATCCCTCAATGAATCAATCATTGAAGAGGTTAAGGACTTAAAACAAGAAAAAAGTAGAAAATAAAAGTGGGAAAATGATGATTGAAGGGAAGAATTGAAAAACAAAGATGTCGAAATAAAAAGGTTACGTGAGTATAACCAATAATTTCTTAATGATGTTAATTGTTGGAAATACTGAGAGGGAGGGGGGGTTGGTGAATCAATATTACTTTTTTAAACAATTAGTAATTAATTTTTTATTCTAATTATAATCACTATTGATCAACAATGGACTTTGTAATTAAACAATCAATTATATAAGTATACTTCAACAAGAATTATAAAGTTTATAACGAATAATATTGTGTTTGTGAATGACACCAATCCTCTTTAGAGAATTGACTCTTGGAGACACAAATCCCCTTCTTCATGGAACCAACCATAGGAAGCACCAACTCCATTGTTTTCACACTTTACTTAGTACATGATATGGATCCTTCCTTCCTCCTCCCTTCCACCCTCACTGCATAAGTATCATTAGTTCTTCTTCTTGGACTCTACTTTTGCTTTTGATTTTCTGATCTGGACAGCAAAGACACTTTCTTCTCACCATTCTTTCATGTTTATATAGTCTTCCAACTGGTATGAGATTTGAAGCATTATGTCCCTTTATTTGAACTTTGAACCATTGCACCTCTTCATTTAAATGATAATATTAAACTTTAAATAATATCACTTTTCATTTTTATTTCTTTATTCATAATGTTCATTATTTAACTACTCTTTAATCATGATTGTGTATCGGATCATTAGCCTACATATCTTCAATTATTGTGAATTCGATTCTTAATAAATATGTTATCCCTTCAAATAATTCCCTTTGTGACCACAAGCTCAAAATCAAGGTCTTATCTATTTAACACATTATTCTATTAGAGATTTTCTCCTTTTTCCCTTATTATTCTACATGGGATTGTATTCAAATGTCTGAGGGATTATTTACTTCTAGTCCCTTTAGCTTCTTTACCTTATCACATGACCTATGTTGGAACCAGGTTCTACAGTACTTCGTCCTTCGGGACTTCTGACCTTTGCAGTCATTCAATCCTCCTGGAGTACATTTCACTAAAGTGCGTATACTATATTTAGTAATAGATTAGACGATGAATATTTAATATTCCATTGGATGGACAATCTTGTCTTATCCAGAGGCTTAAAAAAATTGATGGTAAATACTTAATCTATAGTTGAGTGGATGGTTCTCGTTCACTTCGGGACTTCGACATTTTAGGACTCTGGCCTTTGCAGTCTTCCAACTCTTCCAGAGAAAATTTCGTCCAAGGGTGTATCAACACTCTCTGGTTGATAACCTTCACATGTCCAGTATCTAGGACCATATACTTAGGCACAAAGGATATCTCTCTCTCCAGGTATTTGACTATTTGTGACTCTGGGACTCCGGGCTACTCGAACTCTAATATAGTTCAATCTTTATGGAGTGTTTACCTACCGAATGAGTCATAAAGTTGTGGTGACCTCTTGCTATCAGTTGTTAGTACACCTTATGCTATCCTTCTACTCTACTCGATCAAATAGTCAAGAAATATTCTTGAGGATATTAGATCAATGACCAAAAGTTAATTTGTGAATTTGGACTTCAAGTAAACAGGTAAAATTACATGTTTCATACTCCTTTTCGCTAGAGTGGTCAGCGCCATAGTTGAACACCTTCTTTCCTTTAGTGTGATCTGATGGTTTCAACGTTTTCATTCCAAATCGGCGATCAATGCTTAACTCTAGATGGAATTTTGATCTAACGTCTAGGAAACCATCCAAAGATCCTTCCTAATCGATGGTAGGCGTTATTTCATGACTTCCGTATTTCATGGATTCTTCCTTGTCTCCAGCAATCGTCAAACTGGCGAAGTGGAAAAGTGTCAAAGTAATTTATCTGCTACTTGATCCAACGATCCATAATGATAATCTAGCAGTTGAGATTTAATCCTTCCTAACCTATGACTTCACCTTGATCTAACGATCCTAGATTTTCCTGAACTAAGAATGAACAGTTCATGTAACTTGATCTGTTACAAAAGTATTTCTTCACTTGTATAACTATGTGTCCTTTGTTACCTCAAATGCACCCTCTATTCTAATCTTCAATTAATGTTCTTCCTTCTGAGATTTGTGTCAATGCACTTGATGATGCACGCAACCCCTCAACCCGCAGGTCGAAAGGTCCACGTCAACAAGATATTTTCCCTTACATTGGCCCGAAGAGCTTTCGACAAAAGCTCTTTTATTTCCCTTTCGGGAAATCTGCACCCACAACTAACTTCGAGAAAATTCCCCTTGTACTTCGGGAGGTTGGACTTCGCACCTTCGTGAATCCAGTGGTCAAGTGCCTTGCCTCTCAATCTCTGAAAACCTGAAGCAGTCAACGCTTGACCTTTTCTCTCTCTCTTTTGGGTTTCTCCTTATCGTGATTTCGGAGGTCGCGATATCAAGCAACTCGTTCCTGTGATTCCCGAATCCCGATTTACTGAAATTCTGATGTGCTCACAAGGTTGACTTTTCAACGGCCTTTCACTCCGTCGGGACTTCGAACTTCGCGATATCGAAAATCCTAATGAAAAGAATTTGGGACTTAGCCCCACAAAAGCCCAAAATGGTCAACGGAGTTTACTCCGTGTTGATAGTGTGCCACCTGTCCACCCTGCAGGTTTTGTGGCCCACACAACCCTGCTGGCCTTCGAGACTTCGTATTTCGTGATTTCGCGAGTCTTGTTGCCAAAATTACAGGACTTCCACTCGCGAATACCTGAAATAGAAGTTCACGGGTAAATCTAATGGCTCCTGTGACTTGGATCTATGGCTCTACTCCTCCTTAGGTTATAAACTTTGGGAATACTCATCGTAACTCCCCTGTTCCTTTGTGAAATCTAACGGCTCACAAGACTTCACGAATTCTCCACAGAGAATTCCGACCGTCCGTTCTTCCCTTGAGAACTTCTACACAAATTAAACAAAGTATCTCTCACTCTTCGAAACGTATCCTCCTGCGGTCGATGTCGCTATGCCTTCCTTCAAATTTCAATATGGTTGGCCTCTTTCCTTCCTTCGACCCCTTCGAAGGTTCAAATCCTCCTGAGCTTTCCCATGACTTCGAGTCTTTTAGAAAACTCCTACTCACACTCCTTACGACAGAACTTCAAACACCTTCAAGTGTTGAACTCCCTTTGACTCTGCGCACACCTGCAACAACAGTCTCTCGACAAGTCATTCAGGTTATGAAACCTAAAGCTCTATTTGGCCTGCGCACAACTTGCACGACTCTTGTGCCCAACTACACTTTTGTGGAAGTGATAACAAAAGCTATCTATCCTGAGCTTTCAGAGACAACCCTCTGAACCCTTTTTCAACGCGCTCCATGTGGACAATTCAACTGCACTCCTTGTAGGAACTCTTGCTCAGATAAAGAAACAATTGAAACTCATTTCCCTTATCCTCTCTCTCTCTCAGATTTCAGACATTCAACAAGAAATCATTCATACATAGCATAAAAGAAAATGTACAACAGAAAGAGTAAAATAACCATGAGCATAACATTTAGCATACATACACGGAGAGCCAACACAACACCATGAATTTGAATCAAGTTATTTTCTTATTAATTCAAATCTCTCTACATGTGTGTATTCAAATTACAGTTCTCCCTTCTCAGCTATTTATGCTCTTGCTCATAATTTTCATACTTCTCATGCTAATGTTACAATACACAATGTGGGTGTCTATATCCTGTTTCCCTCTTGCGCTCTAAAACTGTCTAATTTGACATTCAATTCTATCTACTTTCATTAACTACTATAAATTCCTTCTACCTACTAAGGACGAGAGAGGATCACTCAAGGTCCATTTACATTTTACAAATGTGCTTCTTCTTAATTATCTCATTTAATATTGGTGCATTAAATTCAAGATAGTTTGAAAATTTGCACTGGGTGCTCATCTAGCTGTCTTTGGACTCCACGTTGGCTCACTTGAGATGCTTCTGCATCATACTCCCTCGCTTGAAAATTGTCATGGGCTCCTGTCCATGAGCTCGCGGACGGTCTGTCCATGCTTCTGGATCTCCGCTTTGTTCTCCTAGCTGGCATCTTCAACTGGATGGCCCTTCCACTTGACCAAATATTCAAAGTATTTATGTCGCTTGGTCTTCTTGCTGACCCTTTTGTCTAGTATGCGCTCCATCTGTGGCTTTTCTGCAACTAGCATCTGCTTTGTCCACTGGACCTTTGGTTGTTCATTTCCTATCCCTATTTCCTTAGCTTTATATGGGTACAAATCTGAGATATTGAATATCGGAGAAATTTTGATCCCATCGGGTAATTCAATCTCGTAAGCATTTGCCCCAAATTTCATCAAGACCTTACATGGTTCAATTTTCTTTATTTTTCAGTTTATTATATGTTCCTCTCGGGAATATTTCCTTTCTCAAATGTGCCAGAATCAAATCACCAACCTCAAATTGAAGTTATCTCCTATGTTGATCTACTCTCCGCTTATATTTCTGGCTCGAATTTTGCAATTGCTCCTTCACCTGGCTGTGAAGTTCCTTCATTGCTTCTGCAAAATCTTCTACACTAGTGCTCCTAATTGCAGTCTGTTCTGAATCCCTCAACTCAAAAATTCCTCTCAAGTGCATGCCATAGACAACCTGAAATGGACTCTTCCCTGTGCTTCTGTTAACTGAGTCATTATAAGAAAATTATGCCTGTGGTAATATGTTGTTCCACTGGCTATGGTGTTTTGTCACCAAGCTTCTCAACAAGTCTCCCAAACTTTTGTTTACCACTTTTGTCTTTCCATTCGTTTGAGGATGATAAGCCGAATTGAACGATAATTTAGTTCCCATCTTCTTCCATAAGGTCCTCCAAAAGTGTCCTATGAACTTTGTGTCTCGATCAGAAACTATGCTCCTTGGTAAGTCGTGAAGTCGAATGACTTCCTTGAAAAACAGATTCGCATTGTGAGTTGTGTCACTGGTTTTCTGACATGGAATGAAGTGTGCCATCTTGGAAAATCTATCCACCACCACAAATATTGACTCAAAACCTCTTTGTGTTCTTGGCAACCCCAATATGAAATTCATACTGATTGCATCCCACGGCCTCTCAGGTATGGGAAATGGTTGATAAAACCCTGCATTTTTTTCCTTCCCTTCGAATGCTGGAAACTTTTGCACCTGTCCACGAATATTTTGACGGTTGCTCGCATTCTCGGCCAAAAATATGACTCATTCAACTTTGCGAACGTATTGTCTTGACCAAAATGCCCGACCAATCCTCCACTGTGTTTCTCCTTCAGCAAATTCTCCCTCATGGAGCATTTTGGAATACAAAGTTGATTACCTTTAAACAGTAATCCTTCCTGGATCATGTATTCTGTCCATTGGCTTCTATCTCTGAGAATTGTATTCTCATCTGCTTTGTATGCCTCCTTAAAATCTAATTCATCCCTGTACATGTCCCTGAGGTCATCAAAACCCAATGTTTTGACTTTGAATTGTTGCAATAGCAAACACTTCCTACTCAAAGCATCATCAACTTTGTTAGTAGTACCAGAAATATGTTTAATCACAAAAGAAAAATTTTGCATATATTCAACCCATTTAACATGTCTCTGATTCAACTTTTCTTGTTGAGTCACAAATTGCAATGCATGATTGTCACTATACAAGACAAACTCTTTTGGGATCAAGTAATGTCTCCATTTCTTCAATGCCTGAATAATAGCATAAAACTCCTTATCATAAGTGGAGTATTTCACTTTCGCTTCATTCAACTTCTCACTGAAGTATGCTATCATCCTGTCCTCTTGACTCAAGACTACCCCTATTGCAAATCCACTTGCATCGCATTTCACATGAAATGTCTTTTGGAAATATGGCAACACCAAAATTGGTTGTTCTGTAATCTTCCTCTTCAACAGATTAAAACTCTTCTCAGCCTCTTCTATCCAGTGAAAAGACTTGTGTCTTTTCTTCATTGTATTCATCATTGGTGCACTAATTCCACTAAAATTCCTGATGAATTTTCAATAGAAACTAGCCAATCCGTGAAAACTTGTCACCTCAAATATATTCTTTGATGATGGCCAATTCTTGATTACCTCCATCTTATCTGGATCCATCCTCAACTCATCTGCAGAAATAAAAAATCCCAAATAAATGAGCTTTGTCTTCATGAATGAGGATTTCTTCATATTTATCAACAACTTCTCTTGCTGTAATTTCTGCATGACTGTAGACAAATGTTTCATATGCTCTGCCACTATTTCACTGAAAACCAGTATGTCATCCAGATATACGATAACAAATTTTCCGATGAACTCCCTCAGGACTTCGTTCATCAACCTCATGAAGGTACTCGGGGCATTTGTTAAGACAAATGGAATAACAAGCCATTCATACAACCCTTCATTAGTTTTGAATGATGTTTTCCATTCATCACCTTCTCTCATGCGGATTTGATGATAACCGCTTTTCAAATCAATTTTTGAAAAAAAAAATTCTCCACTCAAGCAATCCATCAGATCATCCATCCTTGGCAATGGGAATATGTACCTGATGGTTATCTTGTTAATCGACCTTGAGTTAGTACACATCCTCCCGCCTCAGTCTTTCTTCGAACTGAGTACTGTCGGAACAACACATGGAGTCAATATTTCCCTGACCAAACCTTTGTCCAATAAATCCTTGACTTGTATTTTGACCTCTTCATTCTCTTGCAGCGTCAATATGTACGTGGCTTTGTTTGGAAAACTGGCTCCTGGTATGAGATCAATATGATGACTCACACTTCTAATCGGTGGCAACGAATGAGGTAGTTCATCCACTACTATGTCAGCGAACTCTTCCAATAGTTCCTGAACTTCTTCTGATAAATCATCCACTCTTGTGATGGTCAAAACAATCTTCATTTTCCTGACCACAACGAATTGTGGATCCTCCTTCTTCTTCACCTCTGTAAGAAGTTCCTTCCCACTTATGAGAAGTACAGTGTTGCTTACTTTCGGTTTCACCTCCTTATCCTTAATTGGAAGAAACATATGAGTCCTCCCATTCTTCTCTAGGGTGTATGTGTTCATTCTCCCATCATTAATCACATTTCTGTCATATTTCCATGGTCTACCCAGCAATAGATGAAAAGCCTCCATAGGAATAACATCACAAAGTATCTTATCATTATATCCTCCTATCTTAAATTCAACTAAACATTGTTTAGTGACAGTTACCTGATGTCCTTTTTGTAGCCACAAAACTCTGTATGGGCTTGGATGATCAATCGTCTCCAGCTCCATCTTTTCTACAATCTTTGAAGAAATGAGATTATCTGTGCTACCACTGTCCACAATGACCTTGCATACCCTGTCCTTGGTTTTGCAGGCAGTCCAGAAAAGTTTGTTTCTTTGGACTAGACTCTCCACCTCCTCTGGTGTCAAAAGATATTTTTGAATCATCAGTGATCTTCCACCTTCAGCATCTTCTATCTCAACATATCGCCTTTGTGCTTCAGTGATGTGAGTTTCTCCTCCTTCTTTCTTTTTATCTGGACACTCATAAGACTTGTGCCCATTCTTTCCACATGTGAAGCAGGTTATTACTCCACCTCTTCCTCTTCCTCTACCTCTGGTACAAGGAAAAACATTATTATTAGCATAATCTCCTCTCTTCTCAGTATGTTTCCCTCTCTATTCAGCATATTTCCCTCACTGTGAGCTTCCACCTCTCTCAGTTCGAGTCTGAGGTTTCTTCCAATCCTCCTTGGGCTTCTAGTTTTTATCCTGGGCAACTGATTTACCTCTGGGCTGACTTCTACCTCGACCTCTTTGACCATGTTTTTAGCTCAGATTATCTTCAACTTTTAGAGCCATTTGATAACAATATTCCACCGTTCGGATGGTTACCATGCTCATCTCATCCTGAATATTGTACCTCAATCCATTCATGTATCTGGAAACTTTTTCATCATCGCTTTCTCGATGACCTGCCCTGATCTTCAGCCTGTAGAATTCTTCAGTATATTATTTTACTGTCATCAACTTCTGTCTCAGGCTCTGCATTCTCCTGAACAGAGTAATTTGATAATCTCTGGGGATGAATTTCACTTTCATCTTTACAATCATTTTGTCCCAGCTTTTGATCTTCTGCTTGCCTTTGCAGCATCTGTCAGCTTCTAGTTCATCCCACCACAATGTTGCATGTCCCTTCAATCTTGTGACAACATGTTTGACCTTCTTGTCCTCTTCGATATCTTCATAGTCAAAGTATGTGCCTAGGGCTCTAATCCAGTTTAGAAGCTCCTCTGCATCCAAGTTTCCCTCATAAACTGGAATGTCCATTTTCTCTCTTGCACCCATTCTTGCAATAGCCCTAATCAAATGTTCATTTTCTTCATCTTCTGCTGCAACTTCTTCTTCATGTTCAACCTCAATTTCACTTTCGGAATCACTAAGATCCCTAGCACCAACTGTGCGTCTCTTTGTTGTGTCCATGTCTTCAAGTCTGGCACGTAAATCACGCATTTCTTTTTCCATGGCTAGATCAGTCATCTGCCTACCTCTTCTTCTTGGCATTTCCCTCTCCTCTGGTGGATCGGGTGTTTGTCTGTCCCTTCTCCTCGGTGACATGGTGAATTCTCCTTTTCCCTACTACAGAAAGCAAAGAATCCTTTCTGGGCTCTGATACCAAAAATGATGATGCACGCAACCCCTCAACCCACAGGTCAGAAGGTCCACGTCAATAGGATCTTTTCCCTTACGCTGGCCCGAAGAGCTTTCATCAAATGCTCTTCAATTTCCCTTTCGGGAAATTTGCACCCATAACTAACTTTGATAAATTTCCCCTTGTACTTCAGGAGGTCGGACTTTGCACCTTCACTAATCTAGTGGTCAAGCACCTTGTCTCTCAATCTCTGAAAACCCGAAGCAGTCAACGCTTGACCTTTTCTCTCTCTATTTCGTGTTTCTCCTTATTGTGATTTCAGCGGTCGCGATATTAAGAAACTCATTCCCACGATTCCTGAATCCTGATTTACTAAAATTCTGATGCGCTCACAAGGTTGACTTTTCAATAGCCTTTCACTCTGTCGGGACTTTGGACTTCACGATATCGCGAATCCTAATGCAAATAATTTGAGACTTATCCCCACGAAACCCTGAAATGGTCAACGGAGTTGACTCCGTGTCGATAGTGCGCTACCTATCCAACCTGGAGGTTCTGTGGCTCACACAACCCTTTCAGCCTTCGGGACTTCGTGTTTCATGATTTCGCGAGTCTTGTTGCCAAAATTACGGGACTTCCACTCACGAATACCCGAAATAGAAGTTCACGGGTAAATCCAATGGCTCCTGTGGCTTGGATCTATGGATCTACTCCTCCTGAGCTTACAACCTTTGGGAATACTCGCCATAACTCCCCTGCTCCTTTGTGAGACCTAGCGGCTCACGGGACTTCGCAAATTCTCCATAGAGAACTCCAACCATCCGTTCTTCCCTTGAGAACTTCTACACGAAACTTATCCTCCTGCGGTCGATGTCGCTACACCTTCCTTCAACTTTCAATATGCTTGGCCTCTTGCCTTCCTTCGATCCCTTCGAAGGTTCAAATCCTCCTGAGCTTTCCCACGACTTCGATTCTTTCATAAAACTCCTACTCGCACTCCTTGTGACAGACCTTCAAACACCTTCAAGTATTGAACTCCCTTCGACTTTGCGCACACCTGCAGCAGTAGTCTCTCAACAAGTCATTCAGGTTATGAAACCTGAAGCTCTATTCGGCCTGTGCACACCTTGCACAAATCCTGTGCCCAACTGCACTTCTGTGGAAGTGAGAACATAAGCTATCTATCCTGAGCTTTCAGAGACAAACCTCTAAACCCTTTGTCAACACACTCCTTGTGGACAATTCAACTGCACTCCTTGCAGTAACTCTTGCTCAGATAGAGAAACAATTGAAACTCGTTTCCCTTATCCTCTCTCTCTCTCATATTTCAGACATTCAACAAGAAATCATTCATATATAGCATAAAAGAAAATGTACAACAGAAAGAGTAAAATAACCATGAGCATAACATTTAGCATACATACACAGAGAACCAACACAATGCCATGAATTTGAATCATGTTCTTTTCTTATTAATTCAAATCTTTGTACATGGGTGTCATCAAATTACAGTTCTCCCTTCTCAGCTCTGTATTCTCTTTCTCATAATCTTCATACTTCTCATGCTAATGTTACAATACACAATGAGGGTGTCTATATCATGTTTCCCTCTTGCACTCTAAAACTATCTAATCTAACATTCAATTCTATCTACTTTCATTAACTACTATAAATGCCTTCTACCTACTAAGGACGAGAGCGGATCTCTCAAGGTCCATTTACATTTTACAAGTGCACTTCTTCATAATTATCTCATTTAAGATTGGCGCATTAACTTCAAGATAGTTTCAAAATTTGCGTTGGGTGCTCATCCAGCTGTCTTTGGACTCCGCACTGGCTCGCTTGAGATGCTCCTGCATCAACACTCCTTTATGTACTATCTTTATCCAATCAGAAGGCTATCTCTTCTGGATTTAGGTGTATACAATATTCCTCTACACCTCGTGTTATGTCTTATGCGCAACCTACTACATTATCTCTCAAGAGATTTAGGATCTCAAAGACATATAATGAAAATATCATATTGATATTCTTGACATCAATGCCAACAACATAATACCATGTCCAACATTCTCCCCCTTTGGCATTGATGGAAACAAAGTAAAACCCATTTTTCAATCTTAATTAGATTTTACCGATCATTGTCCCTCTTTGAAAACAATGACAAAAGGGGATGTTTCCTTTTAGGGTGATACTCCCCCTAAGGTGATTCTCACCCTATCTATGAATCTCTCCTGCTGGAATCATGCTGCTACAATCAATCATGGGAAGAAGAATAAATCCCCATGTCTTCTCTGCAATATGAACAATATGTTATCACCACAATTTGTTTTCGCTTCAAATAGTAATTCTCAACTGGAACATAGATCAACTACTCAAGAATAATATTCTCTTCCTATAACGATGTTTGGACATATGTGTTAGCCACTTACCATGACATATCTTCCTCATAAACCACTCACATAACTATCGCTGAGAGAATACGTAACCGACATTGTTCCTAGGTATATGTAGACCTACAGCAAACCATGTCAGATCCTGCATAGAGTTATACCATCAAACGATGTTGCTTTCAATGATGTTAGTTATCTATTCATTCATTTGTAGTGCAAGAGCCTCTTCATTTTTCTGTGCTTCAATACTCATAGGGGTATGAACATGAACAATACTAAGTCTTCCCTAACTCCTCCTTCCTTTATTTTGTTTATATATATATATATATATATATATATTAGGAGGAGTTTTAGTAGATCATCAAAATAGTGTTTGAAAATTTCCAAGATCATCATCACTTAATTCTTCTAGTTGATCTCCTATTGAAGGTTCATCATCAACATCATTGTTTTGTGCACTAGAAGTTTCTTTACCCTTGTTTTGAGATTTTTCTTTTGGCATTTTCCATTTGTTGGGTAATGGATAATCTACTTGCATGACATTATCAAGTTTTGTAATTGTGTCATATTTTTATTTAGGAGTTTTCTTGTCTTGAGCTTGATCTACTTTATATGCATAAATCTGATTTTCGTATACTTTATTAGACAATTCATCCATCATACTCATATTGTCAATTTTATCAAATTTAGGTGCAATATCTTCATAATTTTTCTTCCTTTGTACTTTATCTTTTCTTCTCCATATCTTCTTATAATTTTCCTTAAGGATGGAGATACTTGCCTTCATGGTACATTTTGGAAATCTACATGCACTGGCCTTATGACCATAGTTTTTGCATTTTTTTTATTCAATATTGAAGTTTTGCCGAAGAGAAAATGAGTTATAGTTTCTCTTCTCTATATTGTACTTTTTTTTCTTACATCTTTGGAAGTTTCTCTGATTTTATTGTCCATAAACTTTGTAGTGTACTAACTTGTTAAGCCCTAATGTTGGCTCATTACGCCTTAATTGGGGCATATTAGATTAGTAATGCTATTTTATTTATGTCGGCTTTAGGCCATTAGTTGTAATTTAGATTAGTAATGTTATTTTAATTATGTTGGCTTTAGGCCATTATACCTCCTAGTCTCCTATATATACCAAGG
>SNQJ01S0254207.1:0-12642 GCA_010110895.2 Picea sitchensis
CAACGTTCCATATCATATATATATTGGCCACCTAATTCCATTAACCATTGTATAACCATTTGCATTATCACTTTGCCAAAATGTGCCACCAATTATTCAACCACATGCATATAAATCGTGTAATTAAAAAACTATTTCATAGCTATTTTCTTGTTAGCTAGGACTTAATAGTATTGCAGAACTAGGTCTCTTTTGCATCAGATATAGTACTTTTCTCTTTCTCAAAACTGCCTTTCTACAATTTTCACTAACATATTTGTTATGCAGGTGTAATAAGAATAATCTGAAATGACATTAATGAATAGCATATGTCGTAGTAGTGTAAGCAACTGACCTTTCATAATATCATTTTATAACCAATAACACAAGATCTTCATCAACCTTGTGTCACACATTGTCTCAACATAAAAATTGCATAGATCTACTATTTAATAGTTCAAGGGGGTCCCACCTACTAGTATTATTAGTTTTAATATAATAGGCTTAAGCAACACTTTGCAGGCGAAACTATGTTGACGTTTTCAATCGTCAAAAATTTTGAGAACTTCTTATTGGTTCTCTATGTGGTCATCCACTTCTTGAAACTTCACTTTCCCTCTCGAGGGTGATGTTATGGATGAAGTATGATATCCATATAGTTCCATAAATGGGGAATTTTTTTATGAATTATGGAAGGAAATCTTGTAGAACCATTTCTCTAAGGGAAACCATTCGACCCATTGTGTATATTTATCACATGCAAAGAGATGAATATATCCTTGTTGAAATTTATTCATAATATCAGTTTTCCAATTGGATTGAGGATGGTAAGAGGATATGTAAGCCAATTCAATACCCAAACAAGAAAATAATGCAATCCAAACATTTCTAGTAAAAATTGGATCTCTATCACTAACAATGATCTTGGGGATTCCATGCAGCTTTTGAACTATTTACATGAATGATGTGGCTACTATACTTTATTCAAAAGGATGAGAAAGAGAAAAAATGGGAATAATTTCTGAGTTGATCCATTACTACCACAATGGAATTATTTTCTTTAGACTTGAGTGGAGTTATAATAAAATCCATTGAAACATCTTCCCAATGTTGACTTGGTATAGATAGTGTTCGAAGGATACTCAAGGTCTTGATTGTTTCTCCCTTATTCGATTGGTAGATCACACATTCAACTGTAAATTTTTAAATATTAGTTTTAATACCTTCCCAAAACAAATCCTTCTTGATCATGAGGTAAGTTTTCAAGCATCATAAATTTCCTCCTATAGTCAAAACCTAGCATATCTATAACCCATTATTTTTCTCTTCTGAAGATAATCTATGTTCCAAGAAGTACATCAAGCTATCATGATCTATTTTTTTACCTTGAAGTGTCTTCCTATTCGGTAAGGGTGTCATTTCTTAAATACATGTAATATGGACAACATTTCCTTTCCATAAATTCTTTCAAGTAAGTTATTTCCTTTAAGATGACTTATTTCAAGGAAAGTGGCATTTCTTCTTGCATTAAAGGTGCACCAATTCCATGTATTGATGCATCGCACTCCACAATAAAGTTTTTGGTGAAGTTAGGTGTGGCCAAGACATGAGTCGTACACATAGACTCCTTAAAATTTTCAAAAGATTTGGTTGTTTCTTGAGTCCAAGAAAATGAATCCCTTTTTAATAACGTTATTCGAGGTGATTCTATTTGACCATAATTCTTGAAAACTTGTGGTAATATCCCATCAATCATAATAATCCTCTAATATTATTCAAGGTTTTTTGAATTATTCATTTCATCATATCTTTAATTTTTTTAGTGTCCATTTTGACATCATGAGATACAATATGACCCAAACGTTCCACTTCTTGAACCCCAAAGGCACACTAAAAAAGATTTACATATAGTTGTTTCTCTTCCATTAGTTTTAATACCATGTCAGAATGTTGTACATGATATTTCCAAGATTTTTTTTAGATTAGTGTGTCATTAAAAAATACTAACACAAATTTCTAAGGAAGGGTTTGAAAATATAATTAATCAAGATTTGAAATTTCCTTTATGTGTTCTAAAGTTTGTTTTGGTGATGTATTCTTGCTTCATTTTGATTTGTTGATATCCAAAATAGAGATCTAACTTAGTAAAGAAAATTTATACTTTGAATTCATCTAATAATTCATCAATGACATGAATAAGAAACTTATCTTTAATGGTCATTTTGTTGAGCTGCCTATAATCTACACACATATTCCATGAACCTTCCTTTATTTTAACCATCACCACTAGTGGATAGAAATCACTTTGGATAGGTCAAATGATGCCAACCTATAACATTTCTCGAATCATACACTCAATCTCACTATTTTGTGTATATGGGTATCTGTAAGGCATGATGTTGGGTGGCACACTTCCCAATTGAGAATGAATAACATGGTCATGATCTTAAGTAGGTGGAATACCCTTAGGAATCTCTCCAAATCCCTTGAAATTATTTTTTATAACTTTTTGGAGATCTATTAGAGTAGAGGGTCTTGATGTTTGAACATCAAGTGAGAATAATTGTGAAATTATACCATGGTGTCAATTTTTTAGTAATTTTTTCATGTTTTTAGAGATTACAACTATATGTGGTTTCCCTTCGATACCTTTGAGTTCAATTTCATTTCCTTCTAAGGAAAACATCATGAAAAGTTTCTAAAAATCAAGAGTCATGATTCCTAACTATTGTAACCATTAGACCCCTAATACCACATCAACACCACCCATTTGGATCACAATAATGGAACTATCCAATAAATACTCCCCCATGTTGAGCTTAATACTATGGTAATTCCCTGAACAATTTATGGTACCTCCATCTGGAATCATTACTTGAAACGTTGGTGTTGGAAATATAAAGAAATTAAGAAGTTTCACTAATTTGCAATAAATAAAGTTATAGGTACTAGCAGAATTAATCAACACTATTACCTTTTAATTTTTTATATATACTTATATAATGAGGGTTTGTGGAGTACCGATGCCAACTAATCGATGACAAGATATGGTTAGAGTAGTCTCTTCTAGTTTTAAATCTTGCAATGGTTCCAATTCTTGATCTTATTCCTCTTTACCATCTATGTAGAATAATTTATTCCCATCACATATATGTCCCTTATTGTACATGATATAAAAATTGAGACATAATCCCTTTTCTCTTCTTTCATTCATTCAATGAGGTATCAACCTCGTACTTTGAGTGATGTTAAGAGAGGGATAATGGTTCTCTCTATAGTTGTTAGTGTCCACTCTTCCAGTAGCCATATTTTTACTTTCAACTTTACTTACCACACTGGAAGCATGATCTAGTTATTTAGGTTCAATGAGATGTGCCTCGTGTTGAATACTATAATTTAAAGTTTCCATAAATATATCTATAAAATTATCCTTTCAAATGTTCTTTAGCATGAGACTTAGCTTTTGGAATTATTGAATGTTCTCTGTAATTGGGTCTCTTTGTCGTATATTTATCAATCGAGTAAATATTTATTTATCTTAATACCCCATAATGTGATATCAATTCATCCATAAAAATGGACCAAGAGACAACAACATCATTTTTTCATTCACAATTCCATTGGTACCAAACAAATTTATCCATTTCTAAACACAAGGATGCAAGAGTTACCTTTTGTAAAGTTGGAACTTGATGTAGATCAAAGGATTATTCCATCTGGAATATCCACGTTATAAGATATTTACATCAATTTTTCTTATATAAATCTTGGTAATTATGTATCTACTTGGTGTTGATTTGAATCCCCAATGATGAGGATCTTGGAGTGATGAATGATCATGATTATGGGACTCAATATTTATGTTCTCCATATTGTTCTACCTTTTTTCATGATTTCCTTGCATCCAAATATCTCCTTTACGTAATATCTCATCTAGGATTGCAATATAATGAATAATATTGAATTTTGTAATTGTTCCATATTTTAATCCATATTCTCATCCCTCAAAATCTGTAGTTGTTCCATCTTTTGTTCCATGGAATTTTGTAATTGCTCCATCTTTTGATCCCCAAAATTTTGTAATTGTTCCTTCTTTTGTTCCATGGAATTTTGCAGTAGTTCCATATTTTTATCCATTTTTACTTTAATTAATTATTTCTCATGTGACAAATCAACCCTTTTGAAGAAAACATTACCCATTTACTTAAATTGGTTCTCCAATTTGGATAGTTTGTTTTGCATCTCTTCAATTTCTTCATGATCCATGGTTGAAGTCTCTCGAGGTTTAATTAGTGTAGTATATTTTGGAACATCCTAAGTCATATGGGATAATAATAATATTTATCTATATTTATTCTCTATTCAACTTTACCACACTTTTTGAATAACTATAAATATATCTTCTAATAACATTTATGTCAATTGTAAATTATGTACCTTTAAAACATTGATTTAGATAATGTTCTACAAGATTATATTGAACTTGATATAAATATGAAATTTATGCACCTTTGATTTTTAAATTTTATTATGTGGTATTATGATATTATTGTTTTCAATGCCCCATGTTCAATTAACTATGAGATGTGAAGAAAACGTTATGATAACTTTCCCAAAAATAATTATTTGTGTTCCTTTCGAGAGAGTGAAATTGTAAAGCTTGCAATTATGAAATTATAGTGAATCGAAACCTGAAATTTCTACCATAGGTACTTGGATATGTTTCCTTAGACTCTTGAAAATTTCATAGTCTCAAAATTAACCAAAAAAAGGTTATAAAAAATAAATCACATATGACTTATTTAATACTAATTTTAGGACTCGTAAAAAACCCTAACTTACACATGCTATATATTAGAAATTATAGTGAAAAAATATAATTTTTTTTATCAAAAGTACTTGGATATATATAATTAGGGTTCTATAAATTTTACAATTTGAAACATCACCAAAAAGAGCTATAGAAAATATTTCAAGATGACTCATTTGAGACTAATTCTAGGATCAATCAAAATACTTAAACTACATAGGCTATAACTCCTAAAGTGTAGTGAATGCAAACCTAAAATTTTGACAATAGGTACTTTACTATGTATACTTAGTCTCCTAAAATGTTACTATTTGAAAATTTCCATAAAACAAATTATAGTGAAAATACCAAGATGACTCAATTGAATGAGAAAAACCCTAGGATTGTATGCTCGAATACCAATTTCTATACATCAAACACCCAAACTAGAATAAAAATAGAAAAATAAGTAACTCCATGTTTTGATAATAATATAATAATGATTGCGAAGCTTATTTGAGGGGGAAACCTCATTTTACAATAGAACAAATGTACAAGATAAGATTATTTTAAAACTAGGTCTCCTTGATATATATAAGAGACAAAGGGCGCACTTACAATTTAAGGGTCTATCTGACAACACTAATACAAAAGAAATGTAATAATTCAATATATAGGGATTTACATGGAGATTTTTGAACATGTGGCTTTATGTAGGGATTAATTATATATTTCAAGTGTAGGGGGAGTGGTTCCTCAAATATTGTATTTTCATCTTGGGGGAACACATGAAGGGTCACCTGACACTTTTTAAAATCACTATTGTAATTTAGAAAGAGCCTTTGGAATATTTCAGCAATCCTTCCTCAATATTAGTATTCTCGTGGAGATATTGGAAGGATCAGTTGACCTTTTAAAAATAATAATATTTATGTCTAAGAGGAACACGGGGAATGGTAGGCCAACACTTTTTTAAGATTAGTGTTCTCGTAAATTTTTTTAGGAAGCTAGGGAAAGGGTCAATCGACCTTTCTTAAATATTAGTATTCTCATTAAGTGGGAGACCAGAGAAGATTTGAAAACCCTTCCTCAATAATAACCTCCTCGTAAAGGAGGAATAAGGGGAATGGTCAGTTGAAACTTTATTGGGCATAGTGCTCTCCTCATAGGGAATCTCAAGGAGGGGTCAATAGACCTACCTCAAGGATAATATTCTCATTTAAAATGATTTTGGTGAAGGGTCACCTAAACCTTCCTCAAACATATTATTCATGTTTAGGGGGAGCTTAAAGAAAGGTCAATTTACATTTCCTTATGATTAGTATTTTTGTCTATAGGGATCTCAAGGAAGGGTCAACAAACCCTTCTTCAATAATAGTATTCATATATAAGGGGAGATAGAGGAATGGTTAGTCGATGCTTCCTCAATATTAGTATTATTGTTGAGGGGGATACTTGTGAAAGGTGGATTTACCCTTCCTCAAGAATAATATTTCATGTCTAGGGTGAGCCTATGAGAAGTTCCGACCAACCCTTTCTGTAGATTAATATTTGCATCAGGGTTAAGCTTGAGGAAGGGCCAACCAAACCTTTATCAAGGATATTATTTGTGTATATGGATATCATAGGTAAGCTTTATTAGACATTCTCCCAATATTAGTATTTTCATCAAGATTAAACTTGAAGAAGGGGGAGCATGATTAAGTTTGATCAACCATTTCACAATCTTATATCCAAAATGATGGGGATATTGAAGAAGGTAAGGATTGTTCAACCCTTCTCTACATATACCCTTGATAATACTACCATGCTTGAGGAAGGGTCGGATGATCTTCTCCCATGTCACCCCTCAATAATAATATTATTCTTGAGGCAGAGTCAACTAACCCTTCATCAAGCATAGTATTTTTATTGAGGGGAAGCATGAGAGAGGGTTATATGAACCTTACTCAAGAATAGTAATATCGTTGAGAACGAAAAAGGGGAAGGGTTGACTAATCCTTCCTAAAGAATACTATTCTCATCATGAGGGATCCTAAGCAAGGTTTGATCGAACCTCCTCAAGATTAACATTCATGTTGAGGGGGATCCCGAGGAAGGATAAGACAATCATTCCTCAATATTAGTATTCACATCGAGGAGGAGATTGGGGAAGGGAATTAAATAACATTATTATCATTCAGGGGAGGCACTTTGAAGGATCAACCAACCCTTCCTCAAGAAAAATATTTGTTGGAAGACTGAGAGCAGGGGGGATGAATCAATATGAGCAATTTTTACCACTTTCAATCAAAATATATAAAATTCAACTTTATTAGCAATATATCATTTATGATTTCATTCAATATATCATGATCATATAATTATAAGAATTAACATTCAACAATATCACATTAGATACATAATACACCATAATTTACATGGAAAACCAAATGGGAGAAAACCACAGAATACTTTCTTATATATATCAAGATTACATTCATAGGAAGCACCAAGTTCCAAATTCTCCATAACTAACTAGAAGTAGGATCCAAACCCCTGTTTACATACTCTAACCTGAAGGAAGCTACAACTCCTTGAATTGTTCAGCTACAACTGGAAGGAGACTCCAACCCCCTAGTTTATAGTCTCCGACCTGAAGGAAGATCCAACTCCCTAGGTTCTATATCTCCAACCAGGAGGAGGATACGGCCCCCTTATTTATAGGCTCCAACCTGAAGGAATATCCAACTCCCTAAGTTGTCTGACATCAACTAAAGGGAGGTTACAACCCCCTTTCTTTGCCCCATCCCGCCACATAGAAATATAAGTGTAGACTCAACCTGTCACTACCATCGATCAACCTGTAACTACCACTTTCATTGATACAACAACCTGTCACTATCACTATCACTATCACATTAAATTGTCACTATCACATCAATCTGTCATTATCATTGTCATGTCAACCTGTCACTAATGATCAAGCAATCATCCAACTTGTCACTATCCCTATCACTATCACTGTCACTATCACTATCACTGATATACCATCATCAACCAACTATAACCAAATCCACTCAGATGGATACCAAAGCCATCACCATACCATTTACATCAATCATGTATGAAAACATGCACCATACCATGTACATCATCCATGTACCAAAAATTGTACCATACCATGTACATCAATCATGTACCAGAACCTGTTCCAAACCATGTACAGTGACCATGTACCAGAACATGTACCTTACCATGTACCATACCATGTACCAAGATCACCAAGAAGTACCTCTAGTAATGTACAAAATCATCATCAACACATGAACCATAATATTACCAATATGTGTCTCAATATCACAAATCATGTACCATAGGATATGCCAAGTGTAGGTACCATAAAATCAATGAACAATCAGACACCTCAATTTTATACCAAAACCATGCACCATGTACCAAGCATAATTTTAAGGATGGAAATTTATAATAAAATGTAGAAACTTAGGCTAATCTTACTAGTCCTTAATATACAAAATGTAAAATGTTTGACGATATGTTTTTTAAAATATTCAAATTTCTAAGGTAAAATAATTTTATTCTATGGAATTTGGGCGAATCGTTTTTAGAAAAATGGAATTTGGCGAATCGTTTTTTGGGAAAACCATGGAAAATTAGCCATTTGGCGAACTTCAACCCCTAAAATCATCTATGCCATGTACTAGACATCAACTATGTACCACATTATGTGCCTCAACCAAGCACTAAGGAATGTGCCTCATACATATGCCATATCACTCATGACATGTCGAGCAATCATGACATACACCATATACAATAACATATTGTCAATGAAGTTCCTCAACCAAGTACCATAAGATGTGATAACATTACCATGACATATACCAAAATAGATACCAAGATACCATAACATCCCTCAAACATGTAGCGAATATGTACCTCAAACCATGTGCCTCAAGCATGTGCCATTATCCATAAACCATTTACCAAGAGATACCATCAAACATGTGCAATATCACTCATGATATTCCTCAATAATATACCATACAAAAAACCATATTCCAAGTATCCAAGATTTTCCTCAAGGAATATACCAAAACTCACAAAGAAACCAAAGACATACCTTAAGAATGCACCATAACATCACCAACATGTAACCCTCAAAACATGCATATAAACATACCTTTAAACATGTATATGATCTCATACACAAAATTTCATACCTATAACTCTTCCTTGGCCTCATAAGCCTCTTACTAGCATCCCCCCAAAATTTTCCTTAGCCTTGCAATACTAAGACCAATCAACTAGAGAGGCCTCATAGGACGAGGGCCATAAAACCCGCAAGGGTGTCTCATGGGACACCAATAGTATGACCTGTGGGGGTTATCCAAACTAGGGTTTCTAAAAAACCCTCACTCTCCTTTTCCATCCCGAAACCTTCACCTTCGCACTTCCTTCACTGTCTTAGAATCACTGTAACATATTCACTAATATATCACTTGTTCACTTAAAATATATTCAATAAACTTGTTTGTGTGAATATACTTATGAAAGAATTCTTGAAGTGTATTTATGCCTTTTAAAAGTAACTTCTTTCCTTAAATTTAGGGGAAACCTATGATTTCTTATTAAACCACTTTACCCTTTAATTAATTATTTGTAGTTGTTTAGGGTATTCTTAGCCATTCTTTGGGGATTTCAACTTCATGATCTCATAAATCCTTAATTGTGAGGAACTACATGATGTACCACCTACCATTGGAAATGGTATGATGAGGAATATATGAGTGTGCTACTTGCATTTACATTGTCCTTCGTATCCTTATTCCTCAAACAACTTCGGTCTTCATGAGCACACCTCAAGGGATTTTTGGATACTTCTTCAAATGCACCCATCACATTTGTTGACATCAATGACAACCACTTATGTTGACATCAATGAAAAAAATATATCCAACAACATCAATGACAATTAACTATCCATCAATCTCCCCCTTTGGCATTGATGGAAACACTCATACTCCAAAAATCATGGTCCACTTGTGACCAATGCTCCTGATATTTCTCTCCTCATGTTTCTCTTCCCCTTTGACATCAATGGAAAAGGGTATTTGTTTGGGTCTTCTCTACCTATCTTCATGCTTCTGATATTTCTTTGTTGATATTTCTCTTTCATCCTCTTTGACATCATATGCAAAAGGGTAACTCCCCCTGTATTCATGCTTCTAATCCAGTCTCTTTCTATGACAATTTCTCTGCCCTTGAATTATCTACAATATTATGTGTAGATCAATGTGGGGCTTCCTGTACTTTCTATGTTTCCTCTCTTTTGGTGCTTATTTTCCATTTGTTATTCCTCTTGTAATGCACTAACATATATAAAAAGAATTCAAAAATTACTTGACTTCAAATCTTCAAGGGTTGTCAAGTTCACATCAATGACCCTTCTTTTTAACAATTTTCCTTTGATGGTATGGATTATGTTGATGATTTATCTTCCCATGTTATTTTGTTCCTTTCACTTATTTCCTTCTTGTGACTAACTGATTCCACCTGTCAATATGCTTTCATTCACCATTATGCATCTACTCTGACTCATGTCTTATGTACCTGCCAAGTGTCTCATGAATTCATCTTTTTCCATATTTCATAAAACTATCCATGATTCAGATACTCAACTGCATACAATGTTGGAACATATACCACTTTACCATTATGAAGACTTCTTCACATATTTTTCAACTAATCACTATATATCCCTGCTTTTCAAGCTATCAGTTCAATATGCAAATCTGACTCTACATGTTTGGAACAATCTATACTGGATATATCCTTGTCTAAATACATACGTGGGATCCTCTATACAATTATGAACCTATGCTTGAGAAGTGTTCCAATGATGTACTTAATTACTATCAATTGATACATGAAAGATGTTCCTCAAACAATCAAAGTGTTATAAGACATTTTTCACTTCTACCATTAAACCTTTCTGGAACTTCATTTCCAAAATCTGCAAACACTTTAGACTGCTCAAAATATAGTTCTCTGATTTGTAGATCTGCTTCTTAGTCTCCCCCTCTTCCATATTCATATTTACTAGGAGTCTCCAGGATGGATGTCTGATAAATGTGGAGGAAGCCGCCCTAAAGTGGAGTAATCTTCTTCTTATCTCATCTCAATTCTGACATCTTCTTCCTCAACATCTTCCTGAATTATCATCTTGTTGAATTCTGACATTTTCCTCTTTGCCTGTAGATTTATCTTGATCTCGTATTACTACAAATCCTGAGAGTATGACTTGTGGGTGTTCTTCATTCATCTATTCTTTCTTTACTTATTATTGTTTTCTTTTCCAAATATTCCTATATTTGATATCGGTGTTCTCTTTCATAGAATTATCCATCATGCTTCTACAGTAATGAGCTATGTGTCCATAATTATGGAATTTGTCATATTCAATGTTGTATGGAGTCACATACACATTTCTTTCTTGAATATTTCTTCCATAAGCTCTGCAATCTACAAGTTTATGTCCAAAGTTATTACAAGTAAAACAATGGAAAAAAAAATTGATACCTAGGAGTTTTTGATTAATTGGGTTGGTTGTCATTGATGTCAACCGTTGAAGAAAGTTAGATAGTGAATTCTGGTAGCACAAGGTTTGGGCAATGGACCCAAGTTTGTTTGATGGATAATGGTATGATTTTTGATATATTTTTAAGTAAGACTATTCAAGATGGATAGTACATGTCATGCCATTTATGGTGGTATGTGGAACACCACATAACTCCTCACGGTTAGAGATTTATGGCCATGTGAAGTTGGAGAACCCTCATGAGTCATATAGAAGCCCCAAAAGGTCAAAGTAGTCGAAGTGTTTGCAAATAAGAAATTATTTAAATAATTGTAACATCCTGCTCTTGCGTGCAATGAGTGAACTTATTCTTTGAGGACACTTGCTTGCAAGTGATCCAAATTATTATACTATTGGGCATTTGATTATAATTATGAGGCATTATGGATTGATGGCTTCTTATTTTGTGGTATTGACATAGCCAGGTGTTATCGAATTGGTTTTCCTAAGTGTGCAAGATTTTGGACCTCGAGAGAGGCATCGATGAAACCCCTTGGACTCTGGACCGAGTTGGGGAGTGGACTATTGGGGTTTGATTGTTGTATATATGACATTTTTGCATCTAATTAGATGATATTATTATGGATATTATTCTGACATGATTCTTTGATGATGCAGGCTGATGATATATTTTCAACCTGACTCACATGTGGAGTGTAGGGGTCATGCACGATAACTATAGACGTTGAGGGAGAGGTGTGGACAACAACCTTGCCACAACCTACTAGCAATCCCACCGTGGCTTGAAATGTAGGTTAATGATTACCGAGTTCGAAAATACCCACGATGCTGTGAGGGTCGACTACGACAGTCGCTCACGATGAATCTAAGGGGCATGCAATAAGGTAGGTGTCTTATTCCTTAGAGGCCCCTAGTCTCCCACAAGATCACCTAGCGGATTATTCACTCCAGGGTTTTTTTATGTCTACCAAATCAATCAAGAGGCGAGTGGAACCCTTGGAGAACGTAGTGCATCCTGAAGGGCATGTTTTGCAAGGGAAACATAATGAGGCGAGTGGCACCCTTGGAGCATGTAGTGCATCCTGAATCGCACGTCACATAAGGGAAACAGAATGAGGCGAGTGTCACCCTTGGAGCACCTAGTGAATCCTAAAGGGCACATCACGTTGTTAAGTAATAAATTGATAAACCTAGATGACCTTAGGATGAATAACATGATAAGAAAGATTGAAACATTTTCCCTAATAAAATACCGCCCAGCCTAGGAAAACAA
>SNQJ01S0254209.1:0-12642 GCA_010110895.2 Picea sitchensis
ATTATCCAATTGGAATTGGAATTGTTAGTTATGTCTTCTTGTGTAATACCAAGACAAATTTGTCCACTTGGAATTGGAATTGTTAGTTGTGTCTTCTTGTGTAATACCAAGACTAATTTGTTATGGTGTGCTTGGAAGCCAATTTTTCTCTTTAAACATGGGGAACCAATGAAATCGAGATAGAAATTACTCGAGGAAATAAATCCCCATTGAAATGTTAAACAAATAAAGAGAAAATACAAGGTTATGTATGTCAAAGCATAGGCTTTCAAAAGAGGGCAATCCAATTTCTAGCAGAATAGATGTTGTTGTTGTTTCTCTTCCATCACCACAAGAAAAGCGCAGGAGTTCGGTAGAGACCAATCACCCAATAAAGGACATGTACATAAATGTTTTCGGGAGGTGGTTGATGTAGATCAATCACATTGGTATGAATGCAAAACAATCTAGGGCACTCTTGGATTCCATTCAGTTCGAACATCAAACAATGCAATAGTTGAAATATGGACGAGAAAAATCTCTTGCATCTATGGTCCATGTAGTAGTAATGAATGGGATGATTGTGAATCCAAAAACTAGGTATATAGATGGGATCGTGTATCACTCCCCATTGGTCAATGTATAACCATATATTTATCCCAGTTGGAGGAAGATCAATCAAATATTTCAGCAGATTATGATCATGTCTTAGATCTCGTACTGCTAGGTTCAGTGAAACCTTCTATTAAATTTAGAATAACTAGAATCAATGTTTTATGCTTTGTTCATTTAGTGGACTCACGTGTTGGCACTCCATTTTTTGCAATGCACATATATGCAATGGTTTCTCCAAGAGGTAATGAATGGGGCACTGATTATTGGTTGGTAGGTTGCTTAGAGGGAAAGCAAACCCACATGCGATCAATAACATACTTCGAAGGCATTGAATTTCCTATTGGGTCGATGGTTATTAAAGGATAATACCTAACACAAGATGAAAGAACATAGAAGAAAGGTGGTTATGTATTTCAATATTATAGACTAGGTGAAGTTGTATACCACTTTACAAACTTGGTTGTTGGTACACACCTCCAACTACACACAATGCCAAGTAAGAACACATCAAAGGTACGATACGTCTTACCTTACTCTGAGCATGAGAAGTTAATGGAGACCATCATTATTAGAAGTGATCCTGGTGGTCTACTTGAATGACCAATGTAGGTATGTAAAAGGAATAATTGAACAAATTTTTTAGATTTATGAATGATTGAAAATTTGCCTTCATTTTATGGTTGTTATTGTATTCTTGTATTTTGTGGTTATTTTTTGTTTTAAGCGAACTATGTCTAACCTTCCCTTTCCTTCCCTTGCCTTTCCTTTCCTTGCTTGCCTAGTCGTTCCTTGCCTTTCCTTGCCTTGTTTTGCCTTGTCTTGTGTTGTTTTACGTTGTCTTGCCTTGCCTTTCCTTGCCATGTCATGCCTTGCCTTTCCATGTAATGCCATGCCTTGCCTTTCCATGTAATGTCATGCCTTGCCTTGCCATGTCATGCCTTGTATTGTCTTGTCATGCCTTTCCTTTCCTTACCATGCCATGCCATGCCTTGACTTTGCATGCCATGCCTTGCCTTGTTATGCCATGCATTGTCTTTACATGTCATACCATGCCTTTCCTTCCCATGTCATGCCTTGTATTTCCTTTCCATGCCTTTCTTGGACTTACCATGTCATGCCTTGCCTTTCCATGCCATGCCATGCCTTACATTTCCTTGCATTGCATTTCCTTGCCTTGCATTTCCTTACCTTGCCTTGCCTTTCCTTGAATTTCCATGCCTTGCCTTGCCTTTCTTTTCCATGCCATGCTTTTCCTTGACTTGCATTGCCTTGCCTTGCCTTTCCTTTCCATGCCATGCTTTGCCTTTCCATGTCATGCCATGCCATGCCATGCCTTACATTTCCTTTCATTGCATTTCCTTGCCTTGCATTTCCTTACCTTGCCTTGCCTTTCCTTGAATTTCCATGCCTTGCCTTGCCTTGCCTTTCTTTTCCATGCCATGCTTTGCCTTGCCTTGCATTGCCTTGCCTTGCCTTTCCTTTCCATGCCATGCTTTGCCTTGCCATGTCATGTCATGCCATGCATTGCATTGTCATGGCATGCCTTGCCTTGTCATGCCATGCCATGCATTGCATTGTCTTTCCATGCAATGTTATTCCTTTCCTTGTCATGCCTTGTCTTGCCATGCCATGTTAGGACTTGCCTTGCCATGCTTTTCCTTGACATGACTTACCATGCCTTGCCTTCCCTTGTCATTCCTTTACATGCCTTGCCTTGCATTTCCATGCCATGCCTTGTCTTTCCATGCCAACTTGTCTTTCCATGCCATGTTATGCCTTGAATTTCCTTTACTTGCCTTGCCACGCCATGTCATGCGATGTCATACCTTTCCTTGTCATGCCATGACTTGTGTTTCCTTGCCTTGTCATGCCATGCCATACCTTGCCTTGTCATGCCATGTCATGCCATACCTTTCCTTGACATGCCATGCCATGTCATGCCATGCCTTTCCTTGCCATTCCATGTCTTTCCTTTCCTTGACTTGACTTTCCATGCCATGCCTTTCCTTGTCATACCATGCCCTTCCTTGCCTTGGCATTCCATGCCTTACCTTTACATGCCATTATATGCCTTTGCTTTCCATTTCATGCCTTGCCTTGCCTTTCCATGCATTGCCTTGCCTTGCCATGCCATTCCTTTCCTTTCCATGTCATGTCATGCCTCTCCTTGCCTTGCCTTGCATTTCCTTTCCTTTCCACGCCATGCCTTTCCTTGCCTTGACTTTCCATGCCATGCCATGTCATTCCTTTCCATGCCATTCCATGCCTTACATTTTCTTTCCATGCCATGCCATGTCTTTCCTTTCCATGCCTTGTCTTTCCTTGCCATGTCATGTTATGCCATGCCTTACCTTGACATACCAAGTCATGCCATGAATTTCCTTGCATTTCCATGCCATGCCTTGCCATGTCATGCCATGTCTATCCTTACAAGGTGTTAAATTTTCAAATATATGTAATAAACACTGAGCAAAACACTAGTCTCAGTTATCCTCCAAAAAACACCTTTTCGGGCAATGGAATGACAACAGAGGAGCCCCACTAGCTAAAACTTGGTGCCTCGTCTCTAATGCAACCAATGTTTCATCCATATGAGTCCTAGTTTGAGTTTTATTTCGAGTTTCAACTCACCTCCTTAAGTCATTCAGGGACATGTTGGAAATTTGGTTTGGGGGCATAAAATCCAAACCGAGCAACATAACAAAGTTATGTAAGCTCCTGCATGTTTGTTTGGCCAAGGCTCAAGTGACCATGCTACCCATAATCACCCAACACAATGTTCTTGAAAATCGACCTCTTGTTCAAAAAATGCACTATGTCTCATTGAGCAAAACCCTAGTCATGGTGATCCTCCAACAAACGCTTTTCTAGGAAATAGAATGATAGAGAGGGGCCCCACTAGCTGAAACTTGGTGCCTAGGATCCAATGTAACCAATGGTTCATCCATATAAGAGCCAATTAGATTTTAATCATGAGTTGCAACTCGCCTCCTCAATCCATTCAGGGACATGTTGGCAATTTGGTTCGGGGGCATAAAATCCAAATCGAGCAGCATAACAGAGTTTTGTAAGCTACCACACGTATGTTTGGCCAAGGTCCATGCGACCATGCTACCCACAATTTCTCAGCATGGTGTTCTTGAAAATTGACCTCTTGTTCAAAAATTACACGATGGCTCATTAAGAAAAACCCTAGTTTTGTAGATATTCTAACAAATGCTTTTACAGGAAACATAATGATAGTGAAGGGGGACCACTTCTTGAAGCTCGGTGGCCCAGATCCAATGTAACTGACAGTTTTCCCATCTGATTCCCAGTTAGAGTTTTATCATGAGTTGCAACTTGCCTCCTTAAGCCATACATGGACATGTTGGCAATTTGTTCTAGAGGCATAAAATCCAAACCGAGCAGCATAACATAGTTCCATAAGCTACCAAATCATTGTTTGTCCAAGTCCCATGTGACCACGCTACCCATAATTTTCTGACACAGTGTTCTTGAAAATCAACCTATTGTTCATAAATTGCACTATGCCTCATTGAGAAAAACCCTAGTTCCAAAGATCCCCCAAAAAATGATTTTTCGGGAAACAAAATGACAGTGGAGAGGCCCCACAAGTTGAAACCCAGTGCCCTGGATCCAATGCAACTGATGGTTCGTCCATCCGAGTCTCGGTTTGAGTGTTATCGCAAGTTGCAACTCACCTCCTCGAGCAATTCAGAGACGTGTTGGCAATTTGGTTTGGGGTATAAAATCCAAACCGAGTAGCATAACAAAGTTTCATAATCTCTTGCATGTTTGTTTGTCCAAGGACCATGCAACCTTGCTCCCCACAATTTCCCGACATAGTGTTATTGAAAATCAACCTCTTGTTCATAAATTGCACTATGCTTCATTCAACAAAACCCTAATTGTGAAGATCCTCCAAAAAATGTTTTTCTGGGAAATAGAATGAAAGTGGAAGGGCCCCACTAGTTGAAACCTAGTGCCCCAGATCCAATGCAAYCGAAGGTTCATCCATCCGAGTCCTAGTTTGAGTTTTATCGTGAGTTGAAACTCGCCTCCTCAAGCCATTTAGGGACATGTTGGCAATTTGGTCCAGGGGAATAAAATCCAAATTGAGTAGCATAACAGAGTTTCGTAAGCTCCTGCACATATGTTTTGCCAAGGCCTAAGTGAAAATGCTACCCACAATTTCCCAACACAGTGTTCTTGAAAATCGACCTCTTGTTCAAAAATTACACTATGCCTCATTGAGAAAAAGCATAGTTCTAAAGATCATCCAACAAATGTTTTTCCGAGAAAAAAAAATGACAGTGGAGGGGCCCCACTAGTTGAAATCCAGTTCCTCAAATCCAATGCAAAAGATGGTTTGTCCATCGAAGTACTGGTTTGAGTTTTATCACGAGTTGCAACTCGCCTCCTCAAGACATTCAGGGACATGTTAGTTATTTGGTCTTGGGGCATACAATTCAAACTAAACAACATAACATATTTTTGTAAGCTCTCGTAGGCCTATTTTTCCAAGGCCCATGCAACCACACTACCCATGATTTCCTGACACAATGTTCTTGAAAATCGACCTCTTGTTCATAAATTACAGTATGCCTCATTGAGAAAAACCCTAGTTCCAGATATCCTCCAACAAATGATTTTTTGGGCAACAGAATGACAACGAAGGGGCCCCAATAGATGAAACTCGATGCTTCAGATCCAACGCAACCGACGGTTCATCCATTCGATTCCCGATTTGAGTTTTATCGTGAATTGCAACTCGCCTCCTCAATCAATTCAGGGACATGTTGGTAATTTGGTCTGAGGGCATAAAATCCAAGCCAAGCAACATAATAAAGTTTCATAAGCTCCTGTACATCTATTTGGACAAGGTCCATGTGACCACGTTACCCATAATATCCGAACACAATGTTCTTGAAAATCGACCTCTTGTTCAAAAATTGCACTATGCCTTATTGAGCAAAACCCTAGTCTCGGTGATCCTCCAACAAACACTTTTTTGGGAAACAAAATGACAACAGAGGGGTCCCACTAGCTGAAACCTGGTGCCCTGGATCCATTACAACTAACGGTTCACCCATATGAGACCCTGTTTGAGTTTTATCGCGAGTTACAAATCGTCTCCTCAAGCCATTTAGGGACATGTTGGAAATAAACCTAGAACTAAACCATGACCATGAAATAGACCTAGACCTATACCTAAACCATGACCTAGACCTAGACAAGGATCTATACCTACACCATTACCATGACTTATACCATGACATAGACCATGACTTAGACCATGGAAAGACAAGGCATGGCAAGGTAATGTCCTGGTACAAGTCTAGGTCTAAGTATGTAAATTCAAGGAAAGGAAATTCAAGGTAAGGCAAGCCAATCCAAGGCAATAAATTGCACTATGCCTCATTGAGAAAAACCCTAGTTCCAGAGGTCCTCCAACAAAGATTTTTTGGGCAACGGAATGACAACGGAGGGGCCTTAATAGATCAAACTCGGTGCTTCAGATCCAACGCAACCGATGATTCGTCCACTCGAGTTTCGATTTGAGTTTTATCATGAGTTGCAACTCACCTCCTCAATCCATTCAGGGACATGTTGGTAATTTGGTCTAAGGGCATAAAATCTAAACCAAGAAATATAATAGAGTTTTATAAGCTCCTACACATCTATTTGGCCAAGGCCCATGTGACCACACTACCCGTAATCTCCCAACACAATGTTCTTGAAAATCGACCTCTTGTTCAAAAATTGCACTATGCCTCATTGAGCAAAACCCTAGTCTCGGTGATCCTCCAACAAACATTTTTTCAGGAAACAAAATGACAACAAAAGGATCCCACTAGCTGAAACCTGGTGCCCTGGATCCATTACAACCGACGGTTCACCCATATGAGACCCGGTTTGAGTTTTATCGCGAGTTACAAATCACCTCCTCAAGTCATTCAGGGACATGTTGGAAATAAACCTAGACCTAAACCATGACCATGACATAGACCTAGACCTATACCTAAACCATGACCTACACCTAGACAAGGATCTATACCTACACCATTACCATGACATAGACCATGGCAAGACAAGGCATGGCAAGGTAATGTCCAGGTACGGGTCTAGGTCTAAGTATGTAAATTCAAGGAAAGGAAATTCAAGGTAAGGCAAGCCAATCCAAGGCTAAGAAATTCTAGACATGACAAGGCAAGGCAATATCTAGGTCTAGGTCTAGATGCTATATCTTGTTATAAAAGTTATTGAGTTGAATTATTAGTTTTTATTTCTTTGATTTTAAATAAGGCCTCGAAGTTATGTTTTTTTCATGCAATCCAAACGAAATTATGGATCAATAATAATAATATAATGACATTACACCATAGGATGGAACATAAACCTATTTAGTGACATCACTTTCTATGTAAATCCTATTAATTATGATAATCCATGTTTCACAACTATGAAGATACTTAAGATATATGAATAAAGAGAGCTTATGTAATGACATCAAAATTCTCATGCTAGTAATTTTATCTAAGATAGATGGGATAACAAGTTGTAGACTTACATGCTTAATGAATCCTTTGATTGTAATTTTTAGGTATTAAACTTGTTCATTTAGTACAAGCATTATTTTTTTTAAGAAAAAAAAATGTATGATACATGAATGATTAGAAGTTAATTGAYTTTGGAAATAATTTAATGGTGTTTATGATTATAGAGACAAATTTATTGTGGATGACTCAAAGGAAAATAAATTTTCTATAACAATGAAAAGGAATATATTTTTACAAACAATTAGTTTTATGAATATCATAATGAAAGTACCTTTTAGATGAATTGTGGTTAGGCAAGACATGGCATGGCAAGGCATGGCAAGGCAAGACAAGGAAAGGCAAGGCATGGCATGGCAAGGCAAGGCAAGGGGTGGCATGGCAAGGCAAGGCATGGCATGGCATGACAAGGCAAGGCAAGGCAAGGCATAACATGGCATGGTAAGGTAAGGAAATGTAAGGCAACGCATGTCATGGCATGGTAAGGAAAGGCATGGAAATGCATGGCATGGCAAGGCAAGGAAATACAAGGCAAGGCATGGCAAGTCAAGGCAAGACATGGCATGACATGGCATGGAAAGGCATGCCATGAAAAGGCAAGACAATGCAAAGAAAGACATGGAAATTCAAAGAAAGGCAAGGTATGGCATGACATGGCATGGCATGGAAAGTCAAGGCAAGACAATTCAATGCAAGTTAATGCGAGGCATGACATGGAAAGGAAAAACATGGCATGGAAAGAAAGGAATGACATGGAAAGTCAAGGCATGACATGACAAGGCAAGGTAAGGAAAGGCAAGGCATGACATGACAAGGCAGGGAAAGGAAAGGAAAGGCATGGAATGTGATGCAGTGCCCCTACCTCAGCAGGGTCTAATGACCTCTCAGTCTCTGATCTTCACAAAACTGAGCTAGAATAGCTATTAGATTCCTTGTTGGGATCCTCAAAACAAATCCATAGGTCCATTTTCTTAAACCCCACCCGCAAAAACAAGCACCTGGCATAAGCTTCCTCCACCTGACCACTACCCGTGACCACATGCCTAACAAAAAAGGTGCTTCGCAACTCGTGGCCTCGGGTATCCTGTTGTGAGTCACCCGACTCTCCCTACTTCCAACTTTCGAATTCCCGAGTTCCGAACTCACGAACTCCAAATTAGGGGTCTAGCGAGTGCTAACTCCTTCCCCTATTTTCCACCAATGTGACCTCCTGCTATAACCTGGGGCCGATCTTCTGAGTGCTACGGACTTCGTGCTTCGCGAACTCATGGTGTAGTTCTCCTCCCTTCTCCCGAAGTCCAAACTCATGACTTCATTCGCCTCAAATCAACGATTCGAGGCTTCTCATGCTCCAACGGTCCAGATCCTCTCTCGTGAATCGGGACTTCACGTTTCACAATTTTGGGAGATTCCGACTTCACGAATTTCGCTCGCCCCAGATCAACGGTCCACACTCTCCGTGATCTGATGGTTCTGATCCCTTCTTCGCAAGTCACGAGTTCGCGTTTCGCGATTTTGGGGGAACAGTTCCCTCCGTGCTTTTGAATCTATGCTCGCCTCAAATCGACGGTCTAGATCCTTCACCATGCTCAATCCAATGGTCACTATCACTCCTCTTGAGTTTAAGAATTCTTTCGATTTAGAAGATTTCTAGGTATTCAAAGGATTCAACCTTTGTTCCTCCCACGAGTCTGTTTCTTAGATCTCGCCTGCGCTTCTGGAAGGCGTTATCCTTCTGAACTTTCTCGCCTTCTGCTCCTTTGAATCTTACGGAGTCCCTTCGACGCTTAGCCTAACTCTGGATCTGTGCACTCCTTGCAATAGATTCTTATGCAAGACTTGGTTCTTGTGGGTGACTGTGCACACCTTGCAGCAGTCGCTTTGCACTCCTTGCAAAGGGAAAGTTTCGTGCTATCTCTTTTGAGCTTCAAAATCAAAATAGATTTCGTCAACGCACTCCTTGCGTTTGGTGTGCACACCTTGCACTGACTCAACATAAGAGAAACAATTGAAACTTATACTAACATTCACAATTTCATCCATTCATAACGAAATTTATTCATTTATGAAAACACAATAACAGATAATTGCGAACAGTAACAATACTATGCATTTGGATCAATTTTCCTCAGTCATATTCATTCAAAAGTAAATGGCTACAACTAATATCAAATCAATAACTTAAAAACTCAGAACATTCCTACTAAATCGCAACAGCCTCATTTGGGCGTACAAAACCTCTATTTATCTTAGAGGGTCCTTAGGGTTCCCCCCGACTACTCATCTACTCGAAAACGAAAACCTAATTTCTACCTAAGTTCAGTTACATTCAAGTCTTGGAATGAAACTCCCTGATCGGTCATGATAATTCATCCAAGTGTTTGATCTTCTTTTGTTCTTCATCAGTTCCCCAAAAGACTCACAGTAATTTCCAGCGTTTGAGATTTTGAAATGATTCCCAAGCGTTGAGCTTTCTTGACACGTGTGCTCGCTGACGATGCTCCTGTATCATACTCCCCTTGGACAAAAATTCATGGACTCTTGTCCATGAGCTTTTGCACCGACTTTCCTTGCTTCTGGATACTTGCTTCATTTTCCCAACTGTCATCTTCTATTGGGTGTCCCTTCCACTTGACCAGATATTCAAAATAGGTCTTCCTCCTAGTCTTCTTGCCAATTCTCTGATCAATGATCTTCTCCATCTGTGGTTTTTCTACTACAGGCATTTGTTTCTCCCACTGAATCTTATCTTGATATTTTGATCCCTCCGTGTCATCTTTCCTATAAGGATACAAGTCTGAAACGTTGAATATGGGTGATATGCCCACATCATCTGGCAGCTCAATCTCATAGGCATTTGCATTAAATTTCCTTAAAATCTTACATGGCCTTATCTTCTTCATTTTTAACTTGTTATATGTTCCCCTAGGGAACCTTTCTTTCCTAAGATGTGCCAGAACCTGATCTCCCACCACAAATTGAAGTTCTATGTGATGTTGATCAACTCTACACTTGTACTCTTGGCTAGAGTGATCTGGCTATGGAGGTACTGCATTTCTGTAGCAAAATCTTCTGCTCCAATGCTTCTGATCTCACTCTGTTACAAGTCTCTCAACTCGGATACTCCCCTTGGTTGCATTCCATGCAGTATTTGGAATGGGCTCTTTCCAGTGATTCTATTTGGTGACTCATTGTATGCAAATTTTGCTTGTGGAATAATCTGATCCCACTGATTATGATGCTCAGTGACTAGACTCCTCAATAAGTTCCCCAAACTTTTGTTTGCCACCTCAGTATGTCCATCTGTCTGAGGATGATAAGTTGAGCTGAAGGAAAAATATGTCCCCAACTTCTTCCACGGTGTTCTCCAAAAATGACCAACAAATTTTGTGTCTCTGTCCGAGACAATGCTTCTGGGTAGGTCGTGAAGTCTCACAACTTCCTTGAAAAACATATTTGCAACATGTGTTGTATCACTGGTCTTCTAGCATGGGATAAAGTGTGCCATCTTTGAAAATCTATCCACCACCACAAATATGGAATCGAGTTCTCTTTGTGTCCTTAGCAATCCCAACACAAAATCCATGCTTATTGCATCCCAAGGCCTCTCTGGTATTGGCAATGGTTGATACAATCCAGTGTTTTGTCTTTTACCTTTTTCATGTTGGTAGATTCTACATCTGTTCACAAATTTTATAACTTCTTCTCTCATACCTGGCCAATAGTATGAACTTCTCAATTGTGCAAATGTTTTATCATGGCCGAAATGTCCATCCAATCCCCCACCATGTTTTTCCTTCAAAAGGTTGTCCCTCATTGAGCATTTTGGTATGCACAATAGATTTCCCTTCAACAACAAACCCTCTTGAATCATGTATTCTGCCCACTGGCTCCTGTCTCTCAGCACAGTATTTGCACATGCTTCATATGCTTACTTGAAATCTGCATCATCGCAATACATATCCTTAAGGTGTTCAAATCCCAATGTCTTCACCTGAATTTCCTGCAAAATCAAACATCTCCTGCTCAATGCATCAACAACTTTGTTAGCATTCCCAGCAATATGTTTTATGACAAAAGTAAAATTATGCATAAATTCATTCCACTTTGCATGCCTCTGATTCAATTTTTCCTGCCTGGTTGTGAATTGTCAGGCTTGGTTATCATTGTATAAGACAAATTCCTGTGGGACAAGGTAGTGTCTCCACTTCTTCAAGGCTTGAATTATGGCATAAAACACGTTGTACTTTGAAGATACGATGATGGGATTTTCATTTCTGAGTCCATATTTACAGTCAGTGGCTTCAGATTTCGGGCATGGAGCTAACTTTGCAGCAGCAGGTGCCACTACTCATGACACTAATTCCTTCATTGCTCACATATCTCTCATTGTTCAGATCAATCCCACTGAATCCAAATTCAAGTTATCTCTCTTATTTTCCCAGGCCTTCCTATGAGGGAGTTAGGCCCGATCCCGCTCTAATACCATGTTGATTTTTCAAGAGAGATGATATATATAATTCAATATGCAAAAGGATCACCACTAAAAGATAGATATCCACAGAACAATAAGATATATCCTTAGGGAAACCCTCAAGGGGGAGAAAACCCTGCAAACTTTCCTCAGTATAGATTCCTCCAACATGTACAATGTCATATAATGCTCTTTCACGAAATCAATACCAAAGAGACCTAGACAAGAACCAAGAATAGCCTCCTAGATAAGTGTGTACTACTCTCTTGTACTTATGTTCAATGAGTGATCAAAATGACTTGATATAACCTCTATTTATACTCTAAAAGACCTAAAAGACACGACTTATCAATAAACCCTTTCACAATTACACTTAGGAATAACTAATACAATTACACTTAGGAATAACTTCCAAAATTACATAAAATCTCAATAAGGCATCCCACCAAACTATACTAGCTTCTCCAATGAGTGTAGTGACATGCTAGCACCACACCAATTGTCCAACCCCAACCATTTGCATCACACAAGCTTCACATGCTCTTCACTTGCATGTCACAAGTGAAGGAACCCTAGCGCATCTCAAAAGCATTGTCCTTGTTACAAAAGTAAATACATGTTCTTCCAATATCCTTTAATAAATCCCCAAGTAGAACATTGCAAAAATAATGATTACCAGATGGTACAATAAGGTTGTACAAACCCTAAGGTGGTGTGCCTTCCAAGTCTAGGTGTCTACATGTCAATTGCTCCTCTAAGCAAGATGGTACGTTCTCCAACAAAGGATGCTCAACTTAAGTGTTCCTCCTCAACATATGTACAAGGTGGATCAAATTCTCCTATGTCTCTATGACCAACCTCTAAGTGCATAACACCCTCTTTCAAGGTGGTCACTCCATGTGTCCCAAGCACTGATCCTCCTCAAAAAGTGCACCTTTCTGGAAGATGTCAAACCACCACATGTGAGCCAACTACCACATCAAGAATTGTTCCTCCCTAGCACTAATACAAAGG
>SNQJ01S0254210.1:0-12642 GCA_010110895.2 Picea sitchensis
TTCCACTACTGCGACTCTACTGACGGATCCTTCCTTCTGTGACAGTACTGTGCCTAATCCGTGGTGTCTGTCTCTGCCTGTAGCCTTGTTGTCCGCCTCCTGTTCGGGGCATTGCTTCTTGTCGTTGTTATGCCATGTCGGGTTGTCTGGATTGTGACCGTCTTACTTGCGTCCTGTTGGTTCAAGGTTGACATAGAGTCTAGGGGGATGTTTCTTCTGCACACGCGCACACACTGTAACACAAAAAAAAATAAAAAATTCACCAGTTGACTGAGTAGTCATCCTTAGCTAGGAGGGTTGTTACAAGGCCAAAGTTGGTTCAAAACAACAGCAACCAAGAACCTAAATTTCAGAGCATATCTTAAGGAAGAATTAATGAATGATGCATGGAAGAAAAGTATGCCAGTTTCTCATTTAGAGGATGAGTGGTAGGATTTGTTCAAGGGCATCCAACTCTACATAACCTCAGAAGGCAGGTACGACAAGCTGATTCTATACCATTTCAAGATCTTAGACCATTTTACAGGGAAAACTCTCCTAAACTTACCTTTCTTCTTGCACAAAAGCTTAACTAAAGTCTGTAAAAAGATTAGAGATGAACCTCTAAGTATGAAGAACACTCTTTGTCATTTTGGCCTAATCAAATTGATAATCCTGGAGGAGCTAAAACTAAGAGGAAGGACTTGGCAACATTTTATTTTTTGGGAAGGATTCGAAACCCAAACTCAGCCCATGAATGAGTAGAAGAGGGCTGGAAAAAGACAACTAACCCCTCAAAGAAAGTCGAGGAAGAGGAGAACTCTTCCAGGACCACTAGAAGATAGGATCTCTGGTATAAGGTCTCACAGGTCAAAGAAAAATTTAGATTTTGAAACTACTATAGAGTAGCCTACATAAAAGAAAATAAACATATTAAATCTACCATACACAGATTCAGAGCCAGAGCAAGAAGATGAAATACCTGCCATTAAAAGCCCTGAACACTCCATGGAATTTGCACATGATTGTGAGACTTTTACTCCCACTAATGAAGGAAAAACATAAAAGGGAAAAGGGTCAAAGAAATCACAGAAAATCAAGCAACTTAAAGAAGTGATTGCTCAACAGGAGGTTTTAGAAAGAGTAATTAAGGAGATATACAAAACTTTGTCTGATAATTTCGCAGAAACAAATGCTGCATTTGAAAAGTTGGCTCGTGAAAGTGTCAAGGACAAGAAGAGAAAGAAGAAAATCACCAAAGACTATAACAGTCTATGGTGGTTAGCAAAACACCTTAAGATGAAGATTAGAAAATTGAAGCAAAAACAAAAGCCACACCCAGATCTGCAAGTGCTAGCCCAGGTTGCTGTGAATATGCAAGGAGATAAAGCAAAGACACGCTGAGTTTTGATAGAAAAACAGTTTTGGAGGTGAAAGTTCCTTTTTGGGTCAAAGCAGAGCTTTCACCAGTGCAAAGGGTAAATTTACAATCAGTTAGTTGGTGAAAGGCAGAGCTTTCACCAGCTAACTAGTGAATCATAAGGCGAGTTAGCTGATGAAAACACAAAAATAATTTTTGAAAGCTAAAGATGGAGCAAAGCTATTTTCAATAGATTTAAAGAGGTTCAAGAGAATTAAAGGATTAACTACTTAGTCAGAAAATACTCAGCTGCAGAGATTCGTGGGATTTTGAAAACCACATGCTAAATTGGTCTCCTAAGGTTTCGACTATGAGTAATTGAAGAAATCCAGCTACCAATATAGGTGCCTTTACCATTTTTCATGACAACAGATTCCAGAAGCTGATGAAGTACATATGTCAAATTTTGATATAGAAGACAGTTCGAATGCTAGCTTAGCCACTAGTTTTTGTTATCGATTGTATTAGTTAATTTGATTTGCTATTTTTAGATACAGATCCAAGTTTTCAGGATCTTAAAAAATGATTGTAAAAGGCTATAAATGCCTATCTTTTCTAAGAGACAAGTGTTCAAACTGGGATACATTTTTGTGCTACTGTATAGACTCTTATGATATAATAAAATTGCAGTCTCCTTTCGTTTTCAATATCAGAAATATCCATGCTTCCTTTTCCGTACTTCATTTCAGTTTATCTTAGCTTATAAAGACTGTTATCTCTTTATTGAGCTCATAGATTTGAAGTGAAGGATTTTCTTTCTATCTTGTATTAAGCCCTACACCCAACTGTATTTGGCAATCAAGATTAGTGTTCTTCATCCTCTCCTTTGAAATTACTTGATCTGATCATTGTTTTCTGAAAGCACTGTTTCATTTGAATGTATGATGAGTTGTCTATCACATTAATTATTGAAGTAATCCCATTGTTCCAAGAATACCTACACATTATTTTTAAGTTACCAAGCATCCTTAGTCTACAACCCTAAGGAGTTTCTTGAAGTGATAACACCAGGACAACAAAAAAACAACCGAATTGCATATATGAGGGACATGAAGAAAATCAGGTAGTCCTATGTGCAATAAAAAAAATATCTCTCGGGGAAGAGTTCTTAGTAGATTACCATTTGAATTGAATAGAAACATTGACTAATAGTGTGCAGTTTCTTATGCAACACCTCTTTAAGAAACCTCTACTTATTGCATTATATTTTTTTATTATCTTTAACATTGTTGTAAATATTATCTTTAACATTGTTTTGGACATGAAGAAAATCAGGTAGTCCTAAAAAATAAAAAAAATACCATCTCCTGGGAAGAGTTCTTTAGTGGTGATTACTACTCTGAACTGAATAGGACTAATAGTGTGCAGCTTCTTATGCAACACCTCTTTAAGAACCCTCTACCTATTGCATTATATTTTTTTTATTATCTTAATATAGCAAATATTATCTTTTAACATTGTTTTTTGTTATCATTAACAATTTTTAAATATTTGGGGTTCTAATTAAATTATAAAGTGGCAGGATGATCATGGAAAAAGGCCACTGCATCACGTAAATGATTATCATTTTCCTCTTTCATTTTACGTTGCTTTTATTATTTGATTATATAATTTTATTGAAATAACATTGTTTTGTTGAAATTATATGTAGTCCCCAGGTCATGTGGATCATGATGATTCCGCCAATGAGGAGGGTTTTATTCATAAATACATAATGGTAATAAAAAAAAGATTATTAAAGCTAACAAGGAACTGTTAGCTTGTTAGATCAGTCTCTAACAACTTCCAAAAGCAAAGATCAAGCTCATTATGTCACAACTTAACACATATAAGGTAATAACTATAATTTAAAGTTTTTTTAATGTACTCATATGTTCAATTATGATACTTTGTTTCTTTAACTTTTTACATTATCTCAATGAAAAACATTTTCTTTTATAAATGAATTTTGAGCATGTTCAACCCGGCGGTAGTAGTGGAACTACAGAGACGCTACAGAGTCCCGATGTATGGTTTTAGTTGCTATTCCAAACTACCACAAGTAAGGTACACTTAATACAAAAAATGCAAATGGAACTTCAAGCCTTTAGCAATTCTCTTGAACCTCTTGTATGGTGGTAGACGAGGCACTAGATACATATGGTTAAGATGGATTTTGATTATGCATGTGGTTTCAAGCATGAGATGATATTTCCATTAGGTAGACTTCATATCTAATCTTCTTGGACAATAATGTATTCTAAAGGATACAACTCCCTTAGATATGGTGGTGCACTTGAGTTTTACATGGTGCCTTATCTTATGTATTGTGTATGTGAGCTAAGAGTTCTCTTTTGTTTAAGCCCACTCTAGTAGCTCTTTGCACCCCTGTATTACGATTACTATTTCCAAGGTTTGTGGATAATCCATGCAAAAGTACTCCATTATATTTGAATTTGTTTTGGCTCCCTTGTAAGAAAGAATCTATGGTGAAAAGCATAACAACTTTTCAACATAGTCCATTGAAGTGTTGAAGCAAATTAATTATTGGCACCTACTAGAGATATTCTATTATATTAGGATATATGGGACACTAATTACTCCACACACACTTCCTAAGAATGTGTCTATTTGATTTCATCCAAGACTAGGTAACCTTTTAATCTATACTACATGGGCAACAAAACAAAAAGAAGAAAGAGCTTTCAATAAAGTTGCCACTAAAAATCAACAGCTATCAAATATTTGACGCGGGTTGTTGGGGATAAATTCACCTTGGAATATAAAATATACAATATTATCTTATACATGATCAAAGTAAATGATCCTTATCAAGTGGCCGTTGAGAAATGCTTTGTATCTCAATCCTTAGTCTAGATATTGTGTCATTGGGAGCATGATAAAGAGGAGCTATATAGGAGAGATTTGGATTATGAAAAAGTAGAATATAGAAGAAGGAAGCACACTTAAGTTTTCCTTTCTCCAAACCTAGTGTATCCAAGGCCATCAATCAATCCATTTGTAATGTTTGGCACCATTTTATCACAACCACCAAGTAGCTAGAGCAAGGCTCCAATATTGAAAATGAAATACCAATGGTTAATCTACCAAAAGAGAAGTTAGGAATCAGTGACATAAAAAAAAATTGAGCCAGATGACATCCAAATCTCATGAATATGAATTGAATTCCCAAGGGATGTTAAAAGGAAGAGAATTTGGTCACAAGACATAATGAATATCTTCAACTATGTGATGGGAAAATCATATTTGAGGGAAGTGTCAGTAAAGAGCAGAAAAATGGTGCCATAGTGGAGGGCAATGTTGGTAAAGAGTAGAGAAAGGGTTGTTTAGAGCATGGACCTCAAGGAAACTTAATGCCAATAAAATCCTTGATATCAATGAGACGGTCCTAGAAAGTTGCAAAGTGCTCATTATTAAGCAATTTGAAAGACTAAGATGAGCATATAATGAACTGTCCAACAAGAGATTGAAAATGAAACTTTTGTTGGATATTCATAGGGCAAGGGTTGAGAGTAATGTACATGAGAATATGTTGAGTGAAATATCACACACCTAAATTGTTATAATTTCAAATATGACCAATCCGATTATTATTAGTTAATTTTTATTTTTGAATATAAAAATAAATTCTCAAGAGAGAGAGAATGTGGAGAGTCACTTAGGATACCAAGGGTCACTTCGTAGGTTAAAATTCATTTGGAAGGTCTAAGAGTCTCCCTATTTTGTATAAAGGAAAAATCGTGTACACATTTGTAGGGGTATTTTCTTTGTAATGTAAGTTATCTTCTTATGTGAATACATAATCCATTGCTAGCCAAGTTCTTTATGTTTTTAAGATATATGATTGGTTGTGGGATATTCTATACTCTCCTAGGTATCTTGGTGCATGTGGGTTGTAAATACTGTATCATGCGATTATTTTTCTTTGTTTTTCTTATCACTCACTTATCTACATGCTAACAACTTGATGTGATGAAAGTGTGCTTTTGGTGATTTGTAGGCTATCCTTAGTCCTTGGAGTTTTCCCTAAGAGTTTTGTATAAATGAGAATTGGTGGACTATTCTCCGGGATGTCTTGTAATTCTCCCTTTGTTTTGCATACATCAAAGCTGATTGAAGTAGGGTGACTATAAGGATTTTGCAGGGGTCTCATTCTAGACTTGTTTTCTCCTTGGCTTGGTGTTATATTGGTGGATTCATTCCTACCTACCTTGGTAAAATCTATATTTCTTTGTTCTTACAGTCGACAGTTATTAAAAATCAATTCCCCACATGATTAGAGTAGTTTCTACTTAATTTGCAATTTGCTTGCTTGATAGTTGCATTTATTTATTTAATAACAAACCAGATTATGAAAATTGAGCTATAAACAAAGGGTTCACCATTTTTAACAATGTAAGGTCTAATTGGTCCCTTTTTCCCAGTGAACCTGTGAGGTTGTCATAGAAAAAATTCTGCATGCCAAATATCTTTGGTGCTAGGAAGAAGAGTGGGATGACAAGGTAGCTTCTGTGTAGAGATACATGTTGTTTGCATTTCTTGCTCATGCTCTACTCCAAATACTTGCATGGGATTCCAATACTACATCAATATTGCAAGGGCCTTTATATGAACTCCTAATAATGGTAGAAAATCTCTTGTCGAAGTTTTCTAATGGTGAAGGGAACACTACCACATTTTAGCATATTATAAATTATGAATGCATGTTACGTAACATTGTTCATGAAGATGTTTTGTGGTGGTTATTTCCATTCACCTCTTGAAGGAAAGTGTGGATTGGTATAATGTCCGACCAATTTGAACAATCCATAGTTGGTTTTAATCCAAATAAACACTAAAAATTCCTTATGGTGAATCAATGGCTGAAATTGTATGAGTTTTGTGCAATGTACATGGAATATGAAGAGTCCATCTAATATTTCAACACAAGATATAAGATTCCACCTCATGAAATTTTTTATGAGGTTTATGTGCAAGATCTTCTAGAAACAATATCCATTTTCACTTTGTAGAAGAGAATACTCAGCTTGTGAAGAAGTACAAAACCTTGAGAAATATTTGGAGTATCCCCTGACTTTGCCTCCTTTTCTCAAATCCAATAATACGTATAATGAAAGTAACTCATTTCAATTAAATAGAGCTGAAATTGAAAATGTGCCTGTTTCCATCCTAATACACACCTATTGAAAGTTCTTTTATAACATATTGTATTTGTAGATGATCCATTGATAAGTTGAAATCCTGCAATATGATTTGAACTTAGCCTCATTGTTACTTTGTATTGCACATGTAACCAAAGTATTCCAATGCCAAGAGCGCCCTTTTGTTTTCTTGGATGACACAATCATTTATTATCAATCCCTATGAAGCACCATCAAAGTGTAGGTTGTGCCAAGTAGGTTTTGGTGTTTGCTAGTATATTGATGATGTCTTAGTGGTGCTTTTATCATTGGCATTAGAAACATTTTAGGGTGGAGTTACTAATATTAAATGACTTAATTTATACATGAACTAGGTTATAGTCATATAATGACGATGATAGTTAAGATGATCATGATGGAAATGCCCCTCTTAAATTGGTTGTAAATATAATATTTTGAATGTTTGGAACACTTAGGTGGTTATGGTACCAGACAAGTCTCATTTTCATTTTCAATTTATAATAACCATATCTCTAAGGATCGGATCAAAATCTTAGGATGTATTGCTTCAAGGATTTACAAAGAAAAATTTATACCACAATGAATTAAGGGTTCCACTTGTGTTAGTTATGGTAGGTTTTGACTCATTCATTGCAAAATCACAATTTAATTGATTCAACTAAACAACCTTGAAAAGAACATGAATTAAGCCTTACAAGTACTACTCATCACTGCCGATCATGTCCCAGACTGGATCGTTGTGGGATAAATCTGCTATTAGACTATCCCGCAGGGCTATAATGCTACTGACCAGTCAAGGACAAGAAGCGTGCTTTCATACCCTAGCCTATGGGTTTTTATTTGGTAAAGGAAATTTCTCAAGACAAACAAGAAGGGCTGAGCTAACTTGAATTTAGGTTCCCTACAATCCGATTCTGCAAGCACTAATTCTAGCTGGGATTGGTCCTCCAACATGCTTCACGTGTATCATCCGCTGGCCATACATGCATGATCAATTTGAGGATGAAATTTTCAAAGAGAGCTCCCAGGACTAGGACGAGGTGGTAAAAAGGATGGCTGACCCAAAAATGACTAGGTTCAAGGCCATGAACATGGATGAATAGATGGATACAATAGAGAAATCGACTCAAGAGGCCCTCGATCCGTGGGAATAAATCGTATTTACAAAGACTGGCTAAAGGCACAAAGCAGAAGATGATTGTTCTTTCTAGAAGGGCATTAAAGAATCTAGCTGATCGGGCCATGCATCGACCCTAACTGGGTAGAGATGTCGAGGATTCCCACTGATTACCTAATCAAAAGAAAAGGAGATCCAAGTGGCTTAGAGCTAATACAAATTGAATAAATCATCGGGTCAAAAAACCCTGAAGTGACAACACCATAGATCATATCACCAAGGGGGATTTCAACCCATCCTGAGATAGCTAGGACACCAGGTATGACAAGTGTACCAAACCCCTTCTTTGAATTAATAACCATCTATGTTGATGAGGAGAGTTCAAAGGTGTCCCTAGTGACTCCAGTGCAAATTACAATGGAAAATGAAGCTGAGAGAACATCTACCCTAGGTCCCAGAATGTTCCAATTCGGGATCCTTCCGCAGTGCCAGTTGAGGTCGAAAGTGGGCTTCATAAGACCGAAGCTAATTCGACCGTCAGAACCCCAATGGAAATACTGTCATGGGATGAGCTCGATCGAGGCTGTCGAAGTGGAAGTTCCAGAAAGTAACAAATCTAATAGACACACCGACAACCGACTACCAAGTAAGTACCATACCTACCTGACTCTCCATTGACCGATGTCTCACTAGGCTGTAGCAATAAATGGAGGTTGAGCCATTGGGACATATAGAAGAAGTCCATGAACCAATCCTATAACAAATACACACATAAGGGAGCCCAGGTGACACTTTAATCTGGGGAGAATAGTAAATCCATGAGCCTTTTGATGAGTTCATCGATATACAAGCAATCACCTATGACAGAAGAGAAATGCCATCATGAAGAGGACCACTAAAAAGAGGAGGCTCTGGTTATAAAACTCGATCCTCATCACTATAGGGGAGAAGATTCTCAGGACAGAACACGCCAAGACGTCCGAGTTCATTGGCATAGGGATGTATATCATAGATGCCACATTGGATAAAGCAAGATATGAAAAAGGAGTCGACGTAATTACTCTTAAGGAGCTGACATTTGAAAAGAGATTTGAAATAATATCGACTCCACACGTGCCATCGGTTTGAGAAGTGAGTTTCAATATGCCTATAAAAAATTCATGAATGAACGACACATTTCCACCGTAGAGGGTATTAACTCATTTCCAAGAATACACCTTGCTGTCATCGGCCGACCTGCAAGGACGGAAAGGTGGTGAGAAGGCCCACCAAGTAGTAGTAGAAAGGATCAATTACATCAACGATCCCAAAGGGCCACAATCGAAGAAGCTACCTATTACATTCGGGTGATGAGAGACATCAACATAGATTAGATCAAGAAAGCAGTCGAATATTGGGTGAAAATTGCCCTCCATGCATGAAGGAGATTAAGGAGAAATGTATCGGATTAAGTAAAAGAGTTGGGAAAAGATTAATCGGGAGATGAAAAACACTCTCCCAAAAAACTCACCCGCCAGGACTTTTGTCGACCTACATGACATATAGTCAAGCAACATGCAATACTAACATGGACAATAGAGATAGGAAAGGTGGCGATCATGTGGCTTCAAAAGTTAAGTACAATAGTTCATGGAGTGTTCAATTAAAGATCGAGCATTTTTGCAGTAGTTAAATGTTAAAATAATCAAGTACAAAGTATAGGCAGTAGAAGTGAAAGAAATCCTTTCTGAACATGGACCAAAGACAGGTTCCTTGATGCCAACACATGTGAGGAAATCGTCATCAAATGGCCTGAGAGGCATGAGAGAAGAGTCGCCCACTTCAGAGAAACTATTTGATGATTCTTAGAAGACAGAGAGATGAAAGCCAGTGGCTATATTTTGTTTTACTTATCTTGCACTTGTAATAGCTATTTAGTTAATGATTCACTATAAATAAGAGGATTTAATTTTGTAGCAAAGGTTGATGGTTTTGGCTAAGACCCTCATTTTGAACTAGGAAGAACTATTTCGGATCTACCTTAATTGATAAGTCATGTTTTGGACTGGAGACAAACTTCTATTTTTCATAAAAGGCATTGTGTGATTGGATCAAGGAGGAATTACTGACTGAATGAAGAGAGCATATATTTTTATTGCATGTATGTTTTCTTTGATAATTGTATCTCAGATAGTACTAGGCTTGTCACATGTGTGAATATATTTTTTCTTCATGCTTGAGCAATACTCAAGTTATACCAAGCTCAACCTTATTCAGTAATTAAGATCCCCCCTTTGACTAACCCGGGGTTTATACCAACACACCTCATTTTATCACTCATCTAATAAAAGAAAAGACAAAAAGAGAATGTTTAAAATGAAGGAGGAACTTTCATAAGAAGATATCCTATCAATCACTACATAATTCCCATCGATAAATTGGCCAGATCGAAACATGTGGAGAACCATTTCATAACAATTATCAAATGCAGAGTCTAATTGGGTTCTTGTATGGGTTTATTCCTACCGTTGAGAGTTCAAGGGATTTAGGACCCCCTCAACACCGTAGAATCCCTTCTCCCTCAGCACCCAAATTCCTCCTTCATGAACAATTAACTCTTTTAAGCTTAAATCTATTAAGAAGGAAGGCCTTATAAAATGATTAGTGCCTATGAGTTTTTAGAAACTTTCTCCAGAGTGATTTCTCAGATCAAAATTTCTTGTGTGAGCTTTATTTGCATGAACATGATTGCATTTTGGATATAAAATTCAATCTTGTTCCATATGTAGGAGATGTTAAGCTAAGATCCTTCACTTATTTTGAGCGCATCAATAAAAATGGTGGAATGCCTTCCATACAATCCAAAGGAATGAAGGAGAAGCAACATTATGGATTAGAGATGAACCCTACACTCCTATTATTTTTAATATACATCGGGATCTACTATCTTCATCTTACATGACTAGAAAAGTGATAGACCTTCAAAGGTTTTTCATAGATTCTTATGTTAAAACAATTAATGATCGGGGACTTTTGTAATCAAAGGCAAATAAATTCTATATGGGAAGCATCCTCTCTGGACTTGAGGACCAAGGATCCATACATTCATGATAATTTTACCTATTCTTTGTCTCAGGTTCTTAGCTATATTGATTGCATTCATACTTGTGGTCCACAATGGTTGGGGATGAAATTTCATTTCCCTCTTATTTGTCTGCCAACAAAGAAGTATCAACATAAGTAAAGATTGACTAAGAAGCCTAAAAGGGAATGTTGGGAAGACGTGATTTCTTCTAGGGGATACAAGAATTTAGAAGATAATGCTGCATCATCCTACAATATTTCTAATTTGCATTAGAAAAGTTCATGCCCTGACTCAAACTCATATTCTGACAGAGTGAAGTTGCATGGGGACATGCAATGGTGTAGTTGGGGGAAGATGTTGGGTGCTAACATTGCCCCTTTTTCCTTATCATTTCCATGCCATTTTCATCTCATTCTCTTTTATTAATTCATCCTTAGAACCTATTGTTTACATTTCCTATGAGAACATCAATCCTGGAGAAAGTACAATTCATTATTCATTGTATTATGTTAATTGATAGTTTACTTATAAACTACGATGATGTTTCCTAATTTAGGTAATTACTAATGGATTAATAAGAATGAATGCATATATGTTGGTGTTGAAACACTCGACTGAAACAGGCACGAAGAAGAATATGGCACCACCGATTGAATCTCCTCATGGTTCTAACATATCCAGCTGGCAGAGGGAGATATTTTGGAATTAACACACCTTATCTAGGGAATAATGCAGCTTTCCACATCATTGGATAACAATTGGAGCATCGATTTCTAAGTTTCTAATTTTTTTTATTGCAATCTTAACAATCTCTGTTTTATGAAGTTATGAACATCTTGAGAATCAAAATATTCTCAAGACTGTTCGAACTACTGGTAGTTTCATTCTATTATGAGAACAAGGCATGGTTTAAAATATGTATAGAGCGTTTACGCTAGGGAGCTAGTCTTTATTTTTCCATTGAACATTGGAGAATTAACATTGTATTTGAAAAATTTAATCTCTTAATAAGAAGTGGCAATATTCAAATGAATTTATGTTAATGATTAATTCTTTTAAGTTTTTTTTACAGGCAACTTTGTTTGGAGGCAGGGGCCCAAATCCACACAGAGCTCACCTCAACCGATTGTTAGTTTTCTCTTCATATGCATGTCACATGATAAATCAACAAGTTAACCTTTTTCTACAATTTGTATGATTAATGTTGCTGAAGAAGTAATTATTTTTGGATTGATGTTGCTGAATAGATTACAATCGCTGCTGTAATAGTTCGTTATATTGAAAGTGTAATATTTACTGAATGGTTCAGTTAGTCCTTGATGATTAGTATTGTTGTTACATCTCAACAATATCAATGAATAATATCATAGATTAAGTTCTCTACTATTTATTGCTGATCCAGATCTAGATTGAGGTGTGATTGTGGATTTATGATTTAATGAAGTTACAATTTATTTGGAGTGCAAATTTTATTTCTAAAATCATAGAGTAGATCTTTTGAAAGGATTTAACTTCTTGCAAGATTAATATAGATATTTTAATTCATTTCATTTGAGTGGTTTATTTTCTGCAAGGAGTGGTTTAGTGGTGAATGATTAATTCAACAGTTAGATTTAGAATTGTTTAGTGAGAAGGAAATCTATAACAGTCTCAACAATTATCAGAGTTTGAGAAGGTATTGATTAGCTTGGGTGATTGCATATGAATTAGTGTCAAAAGACTCAATGTTTATGCATAGACTGTGCTTGATTGCCTTTGAAATAACCAGAGTTTCCAAAGTTGATAATTAATGATTGAGAATTTCAATTGTTCAATTAATTAGACAATTAAAGTCACCAACATACATGATGGATGAGGAATTGATTGTTTTGTTCCTAAAGGATTCTTGGAATATTTTCTA